>JAZGTK010009039.1:0-17651 GCA_036877625.1 Ambastaia sidthimunki | reverse complement strand
GAGTTTTATGTTGATCACATTAGCTGGTTTAAGGACAGTGTGTTCCATAATTCCATCAGAGGCAGTAACTTTGAGTAACATATTTTAAAATTTTACCATCAACCAACTCCTGTCATCCATCACATGCTTTTCGGCACGTCAAATATGCATACAATACCTTATTCTGTCCCCCCCAAGATTTAACACTCCATCCTGGGCCTTTCAAACCCATTGTCATATTGTTCAGCATGCAGTTGACTCCCACACTAACATGATCTCCAGAGAGAGTGTGTTCACACGGACCAGAGAGGTGCCAATGATTGGAATGGAAGTCGGAAAAAGAGTGAGAGAGAGTGAGAGACAAAGAGAGAGAGGAAGTCCTCTCTCTCTCTCTTTCTTCCTTTTAGGGTGCAGAGTTCTGTATTAATGAGGGGCAGTGATGAGTGGGGTCCGCAATTACCCTCAGGCCTTCGTAACACCACAGCTGCCTCGGCTTGCGGCTAATTGTGCCGATGTATTAGCCTGAGTGTCGCTTTTCTATTACCTATTACTCTTCCTCCACACGCTCCCTGGCGCCAATCGCACTGACCGCTGCTCTAAACGAACTCCTGCCACTTGCTCGACAACAGACTTTCGCCAACGGAGCCTAAACCGCCAGACGTGTAATTTTCCAGCTGATCTGGTTTGGAATCCAATGGATACACAACACAAACAAGCAAAATGGAGGGATGGGCCTGAATATGAGTGGGGAGTGAAGAAGAGCGAAGGAGGTCCAGCCTCTTCTGTTGTAATGTTGCGAGGCACATCAATATTTTGCTTAAATGTTTCACACCTCAGTAAAATCAATGACACTCTCTTGGACTTGAGAAGGCTACTAAAGATTGCAGGCCTTAAAGACGAATATGTTTATCCTTGGTATTAGTAACAAAACACTGCAAAAAATCCTATTAGTAATCAGTCATGCTTTTCAGTGAAAATATCTAAATGTAAATTTGAGGAGTCAAATTTTTTCTGATCTTTGGAGATTAAAGAGCTTATTGTACAGTACTTTGAAAATATACAGTCATTGTTTGGATGGGGGCACCACAAGAAACATTATCCAGGGCCCCTGTGATGAAGTAGGCCCCTTAACATGTCTTTACACTGTGTAGTGGTTAGGGCTGGGGGGCACCCAATTTTAGTGGCATCCCTTTAAAAACTTCAGCCCTTTTAAATACTTAAAAAAATTAATACAAACTTCTGTCAGACACAAAAACAGTATTGACTAAATTAAGTTGACTTCAAACACCCATAATTATATACGACCCAGAAAACAAGCAGCACTGAGCTGCAGCAGGATTCACATCTACAATACAGTAACCTATACCTTCACTGTTGTGTCTGTTGGTATAATAAAGGTATGTTTAAGTGCACTTTATATATTTGTCCTGCACTCAAAGCCCCTCCATTGATCTATGGTTACAGTCAGTCAAACCACAGCCAAAGCCTTTGCTAATCCATTCTGGGGATCCTGCAGAGAAACAGATCCAGCACTGTGGGACTCCATCACTTCCTATTTGGCCTTTCAAGGATGACTGAACCCCACTGCCTGACTTCGGCTGAGTGAAAATCAGTGAGGCTAAAAGACCTTTATGACACAGACTCTGCTGTCTGACTGACATCAGGTCTGGTTAAGTCCTAGTTGATACTCTGCCTTCTTCGTGTGGGGTTGGCAATTAAGTGTCCATGAGTAAAGATACTGGTGTTGGCAGTGCATCATATACCTATTTATTTTATTTATCTTGACATAGGACGTAATAAAGATATAAAGAAAAAGTAAAGATAAAGTTTGTGTGCACCCCCTAGTGTACAAACAGCACAATACAGGCGTCAATGTAAAATAAATGGTCCAATCAAATTAGCCAATCAGCATTTTATTAGATCAAGCGTGAGTGCGTTACAAATAACCGGATGCGCTTTACGTTCTCCGCAACATTTGCACTTCATCTGCCAACTCTTTAAAAGTTCATTTGCGTGAGTATGTTAACTTGGAAAATTGCGCTGTAAGGATGTTACCGACTTTTGCAGCTCCGTAAATATCATTGCGGAAGCTGTCAGCATTTACCAGCGCATAGAATTAACACGCCTGTAACGTATGTGTATGTGAGTATATGAGTATATGTAAGTCATTTCACTTACACACAGGTATTGATCGAGACTCTATAATTCTATGATTTGGAGAAATAACCTGCTTAGTTTTAGTAAGTTTAATACGTAATAGTTAATTTAGTACGTAATAGTTTACGTTGGGCGGGAC
Organism: Ambastaia sidthimunki; assembly: GCA_036877625.1. NCBI lineage: Eukaryota > Metazoa > Chordata > Actinopteri > Cypriniformes > Botiidae > Ambastaia > Ambastaia sidthimunki. Next base: position 15,376 of record JAZGTK010009039.1, on the reverse strand, counting down.
TGGAGAAAGAATGTTTATGTTGTACACAAAATAATGTTTATTGTTTAGAAGGATATGCGATTGTGAAATGTTTGGGAACAGTGAGTTAGTATAATGGTACCGTTTTTGAGCATTTGAGGAGCATTTGAGGCTTAATATGTATTTTACATGAATTATTCAATGTTACAAGCAGGAACTGAACTTGACAGCCAACGATTTTTGTGCATTTTTGTTTACATTTTAAAAATAAGTCCACATGTATTATTTTAAGTGACATTGGTGTGAGTAGGTGATTGTCAATAATCTTCCATTAATCTGCAGGGTGGGTAATTTACACTGCACATCAGTTATGTTATGCAATAATTATTAAATATTTTTTTGAAATTGCATTAAACAATCCATTCTTTAATCCCATTAATATAAACATTTAAGGGTGTACGTGCACTAGGCATTCTGAACCGAACCTGGGCACGTTTTGAAGCCTGGTTCATTCACTCACCAGTCCTAGTGCTTAGAACCTACTTCTTAGTACATTTTTCAGTTACTTTAATTAATTACAGTATGTTTAGGTAAAGGTATACAGTATATGTAAGATCTGGCTCTCACCTTGCTGAAGAATTGCTGATGAATAGAAATTTTAGTTTGGGAGTAAAGCTGCAAATTGCTCCATCAAGTCAGCTGTGATATGTGCTGTACAATCAAGTGAAAATCGCTATGCTGCATAAATGTGAACTCTATTAGGCAGTGTATTAGTGAAACATTTTGTCAGTCTAAGACTTTTGTGCCAATGCTAGGCATAGAAACATTCAGAAAAGTTAAGCTCAACTTAACCAGTCATTTCTGTGTTGCACTAGCTTGAATCAAAAAGGAAAATTGTACTTTTATATCCTTATCCTCATGTAACCCAGACAAAAAGGGGGAATTCTCCAGCTCCTCTTTTATCAGTGTTTCATAAGAGTATGAGCTATAGGGTGCCCCTGCAGCAGAGACAGTTTAAATGCTTTGCTGGTTTGAGATAATAGGATTTAAATCTATAGGGTGGGATTTCCTGTAAGATGGTATGGCATTTTCATCCTGGAATTACCATCCCATATCAGGCCCCAAACCCATGTTACTTTCACAAATATTTAATGTGTCTTGTGGAGTGAAGGGTGTGTAGTTACAGTTTTAGTGTTAGAATGCCTCCTATCCAGTTTAATGTGCAGAAACAACTACGGATAAGACATTTGCAGGTTGTCATCCCAGAGAGGGTTAAATTTGCTTTACAAACATGGATCTGTTTGTTTGAGTGGCCTGAGCTTCTGGCTCAACCAATGGTGTGAGTTGGGGGCGGGACTTCTTGTTCTAGCACACTATTGGCATGTTGAAGACCCAATTTGAGTGCCTGGATCGTAGTGGTGGAGCGATGCCAGGTCACGGTAGTCCTCTGCATCCTTCTCAACCTAGCAGTCAGAACTGGCCTGCAGGCTGGGAAATTGCATCATCCAAAGTTGCATCATTCCTTTCCTTGACTCTGTTGGTAAAACGACACATAGGGCCATAAAATGCAGATACCAGCATGTGTGATTGATTCTCTGCAAGTTTTCCCCTGAAATGCATTTGTTTTAGTTTTCTGTTGATTGTAGCGTTCATCCCATCTCCAGTATAGAGATAAGTGAGCATGTATTTGATACCTGTCATACACTGTGAGATACTGCAAACCCAAAATTGACTTTAACATGTCTTTTATCCACTGTTTTACCAATTGGCATGTAACCGCAGAGAGAACTGTGTTTATCAGCAGTATCTCCTGACACACTCTGGATGTACCTTCAGCAGTGATGGACTCAGTCTTCCATGACCCACGACTACATCATTCTCTCACTCTGTCACTCTCTTTTTTTCTCTCCATCTAAGCTTTGCCTCTCTCTGCCCTGTACAGTATAAATAGAATATTCTTAGTGGCCATCTGCCCATGCTCTGCCACTAGAGCAGTGGGTCAGATTATAGGATCCATACAGACGTTTTGCAGAAGGTTGTTGGCTCCCCTGCAGTGCTTTCTCTGCTTGTGTGGATACAGAAGTGTCATGGGGCTTGCGGCTATAGAGTGCGGATGTGGGAGGCGATGCAGCTGATGATAGCAGAGCAGGCTGGTGTGTGTGCATTTGTGAGTTGGGTGACATTCGGAATTAAATTCAGAATGAGTTTTTCCTTCTGTTGAACTTGAATTGAGGCAGCAAACAGCATGCAGATTTACACATTTACAGAAGCAGAGTTAAAATGAAATGTGTTCATGTATGTTTTTAGAGATTATACAATTATATGCAACAGGTTTAGAAATTTTAAACGGAAAGCAAATGACATTTTCTGATTTTGACTAATGGGCAATTTATTGAAAGGGAGTCTGAATTGAAAGGGAGCGAATGTCTGTCTATCAGAATTGTGTCCAGCTCTGATTTGCATGTGTCATTTTATAGGCATTCTGGGTATTTGTTAGGAGAATTGTACTCCAGGATAGATCAATGTTCTCATTGACTGCACAAAGGGCTTGTGGCAGATTACCCGCATAATCGAGGCAAAATAGCAACACTTTAAATTAGGGCTCAGTGTCAGAGGAAGAAGAACTGAGTGTGGGAGGAGAATGGAGATGAAGTTTGTGTGTGTGTTCGTGAGACAGAACTGGCAGATGTTCTTCAATCATATTCTGTCTGTCCTGGTTATTTATGCAGATCACATGATTTAGTGGTAGATTAAGCACATGCTTATCAGCTGAAATGGCCCCTCTCTTAGCTGAGAGCTGCTTAACAAATATCACTCAGTGGGGACTAAGAACTCGGAAAGATTCAGAGAGGTTCATAGTGGTCACTGATAGTGTTTTTGTTTTACCACCTGATATACTAAAGAAAGGATGTAAATCAGACACTAAAGCATCACTTTTCTGCTGTGATGGGGGCAGTTAATTTGCCTCCTAAAAATGTATCAAACTGTTCCTTATTATTTGGTGAACTGTTACTGTAGCTCAACTGGTAGAGCATTGCGTTAACAGCGCAAAGGTTGTGGGTTCGATCCCAGGGAACACAAGTACTGATAAAGAAAAATGAAATTCAGTTGCCCACCCATTTTCTTTGGGTGGTAAAAGCACCACATTAATTGCGGCAGGAAAATAGCGTTCGCTGTTCAAATAAGTCTACTGCTTGAATTGGATCTCAGGTGGTTCAGCCTTTGGGTTTAGCAAGAAACATGCAGCGCTGCATGCTGCAGTAGGAATTGCTGCATGCTGTCTAAATGCTTCTGACCTTGGTAGTCAGAATGCAGTATTACTAGGTGATGTGTATGCAGTGTTTGCACTGGTAATTGTTTTACTAGGTCAGGGCAGAATCTGTAAGACTACTGAATAACTGAATAACTGGGTTTTGTGCCTGGTCTCTTTGTTTCACAGTTTCAAGTAATTTAAACATGAAGCTTTTAGAGTGCAGTAAAACTAAGCACAGCCTTCTTCCCTTGTGTAGTGGTGACTTAATTGATACTATGCAGAGAACACAATGTGTAATCGACCACAGGAGCTAAAGTAACACTGAGTCAACAAACATTGTTATGCAATTGAAGTGCTTGAGTCATAAGTTTCTCTGTAGCCAATTCCATCCATATTAATCTATAGCCTGTAGTGTTTTGGTGCAAGTTTTGGTGCAAAACAACTTATTTCACATTATTCATTGTTCTTTATCTTAGCCAGCTGGTAAACGATGTACAATGTAAAAGTGTTTCTTTTTTAGATTGTGCTAAAGTTTTTGTGCATTTTAGTTTTTGTGCAGTTTACAAATTTAAAGGGTGTGTTATTTTATATATTAAAATACATTCTGTTATACTAGTTTAATATGTAGAGACAATTATTTGATGGTTAAATTCCCCACAACTCTAAACCAGGGGTGTTTCAGTCCTGGAGGGTCAACACACCTGCCTGGAAGTTGAAGCTAAACTCTGCAGGTCACTGGCCCTCCACAAGCAGGACTGGACACCTCTGCTTTAAACACACAGGCTCTGTGGCATAATCAAAGCATTGCTGTGTTTGAACATCTTGTGTTAGTCAACCAACAGCATGTGTTAAGGGGCAGGGATATCTGTTTGACCAATGACAGATGAGGAGAGTATTCTGGAAACCTGTTTTAAAAACTAATGTTTCTGCATGTGAATTTGATCACAGAAATAACACTTTGAACTGTTAACAGATTTTCCTGTAATTTCAATAGGAAATTCAACACTAGAAAATGAAACCATGCTCAGCCAAATGATTCCATGATGTATTTAGATTGTAAGCATCAGCTGGTGATTTTAACAGTAGCTCACCTCTCAGATACCTGGCCTGCCTTAGTTTCTAATCGATTGTTTTGTTGCCGGGTCAGTAGTTGTTACTACTGTTGAATGAAACTAATTTATACTTTGAGTTTCAAAATCAAATTATACTGTTCCTTGTTGATTATGTGTCGCTAGTCAGATATGCCATTTACAAGGCAGGGGAGTTTGTCACATGGACAAAGATACAGACAAGACATCGTTGACAGAGGTGAGAGTTGAGCCGTCTGAATAAATGCACTTACTCTGAGTTTTATTTCTGAGTTAGCAAACAACTGACACAAGGTATAATTTTCCCACTGTGAGAGCACTTTGTTTTTAGTTAACACACTGTTCTGTAGGGTCGCATCTTCTATAAAAAGCCACCATGCTCGCTCATTTGGAATGACCATTTATTAATAGAATATTTGCATTCAGCCACCAGAATGTTTATATAGTTGCGGAGTAAACCTGTATAAAATATGTTAATGAAAATAAGCACTACTACAGCAAACTAATGTGTAGCCAAATCATTATATTGTATTCCTATTGTCTTATATATAGGTTACCACTCGAATTTCCATATGAACCAGTAGTAGGAAAATAAACCTACTATTATGTACCATTTTGTTTCATAGAAACTATATACAAACGCACTTGTAATTTTTAACGCTGTGTAAATTAAGTATGCACTTGGATCTTGCCGATGCTCAGCTCTCAAACGTCATTGCTGGAATTGTAATGTCAATGAAGTAACAAACTGTTCTCACTTCTGCTTTTTGTCGGCTCGCTACATGCGTTTTCTCGTTCACAGGCTCCACAAATGGATGGATGATAATCAGTGGGTTGCTTGGTAACTACAATTTGTGTGGCATCTCCCTAAGAACACCTCACAGTCATTAAGTAATTTATTCAGAGCACAAACAGTTTGCATTCCCTGTACTCACTGTCTCACATATAGCTGGCATTGGCTCAAAAGCTAGAGAGTGTGAGAGGCTAGTCATGTGAGCGGTTTGAACATACTCTTTGTAGGGCTTTATGCATACAGTGACACGTTGTGTGGGAAAGTGATGGCGATGGCGAGGTCTATATATAACGCATTCACTAAACTTTGTTCTTTGAGTCTTTGAATCTTGTCCTCTTCATTGAAAACAACATCTAAGATTTTGGAGTTGCATTGTGTTGCAAATACAGATTGTTTACATCTGCCCATTGTTTACAGCCCAATTGTTTTTGCCTATATGTGAATAGGGTCTTTGCAAGTGTGTGAAATTGTGTGTGTGTGTGTATATATATATGTGTGTGTATAGTATAATATATATATATATATATATATATATATGACAATATAAATCTCTTTTTACATGAAATCAGTCACAGCATTAAGAAGAACAGCGATGAATAAACATCAAGGAAGAACACAGAATATTGTAGCTATAACAAAACAAAAAACAAGTTTGTGTTATGAAACGGTTACTCACACAGTTAACCTGTCCCATGTGTTACAACACACAGCAAGGAAAGGTTCTGTGTGCAAGTGCAGAATGTGTTTCCTACACAGTGAGTACTCCTTCACAATTTCCTTTCAAGAGTGAAAGTTGGCATGAGGCCTCATGTGTGTATGTAGGAGGTGTTGAGTTTTCTATCATCATTTTGCTACTACAAACTCTGTGCTACTGCCTGTACCACACACAAGATAGATGTTATATAGGAGACAATATATTATATATTTTTACAAAATGAGTAATAGTTACGTTAGTATTTATTGTAGTGTTCATGTAACTCAATTGGTGGAGCATTGTGTTAGCAGCGCAGAGATTGTGGGTTCGATTTCCAGGGAACTCAAACTTATAAATTGTATACTTATAAATTCAGGTTGCACAGCTGTAAAGTTCTGGTTGCAATACAATAGAACATAAACATCAATATATAGCATTTTGTCAAGCAATTATACTTGTGTGGATAACCTAGCTTGTTACTGTGACATATTGGTAAAGCTATTTAGAAAACATATGGGCTACTGTCACACCAGTGGGAAAAAAAGCAGCTGTGTGCTAGTAGCAACAATATTTTTACTTGGTTATATACTTTAACAGTACTCTTTTTTCATATGTTCCTGTAACCCATTTACAGTGCTGTACACTGCACAGAAGAACCTTTCTTATAGTCTTATTGCTCTGTGTATCTCCCATAATGTGGGAGACAATGTCACAAATGCTTTTCCTTTTCAAACTCACAAAAAGTTGCACACTGTTTTACCGTCATGCTCGTGTTGCTGTTGTTGTTGTTGTTGTCACGGTTGGGTTTCGGAGGTTCCCCGGGGTTCGTAGCCTTGAAGAAATGTGGGTTTGGCTGTTTCCATTGGCTGATCAAAGGATCTGGGATGTTGTGACAAGAGTGTCTGAGTACGACAGCTCTCGGATCACAGGCCCTCAAGGTCTGTGTTCCCATAGTACCACAGAAATCACAAGACCCACTGTTCACTGTTGCCACTAGTACCTGAATGACTGAAACCTTTAGATGTCTGTCTTTCTTCTGAGAAAGTGTCACATCTGGAGTAACTTATTCCTGCTATGTGCTGTTCATCATAGTGTTTCCTCTGTGGGAGTCGACCACGAGCCGTTGTACCTTTAAAAGCTTTTCCCATCATTTTTTCTGGATAAAAAAGCAGCTAGCATGCAAATTCCCCCATGCAATGCGCGTTCAGGAAGCTCTACCTTTTATTGTATACATTATTAAACACGGCTCATATATAATGTTTGAGAAGTTTTGACATATGACACACTCGCATGTTGAAAACAGGACGGATGCCATTGTGTCAAAACGTGTATGTCTGGATGATCCCACACAGGAAACGGTGACAGCTGCTTCTATTTTTGCGTGAAGATGCAGAAATTACAGATAAGGTCTCACGCTGGGAACCAAGAACATCACCTAGGTATCTGCTGGCCTCTTAGAACTTCCCAGTTTCAAGGCACACATCAACCTGCAATAAAATGCAGAGAGAAGGAAAGACGCCCCCTGCAGCGAGCTACTTCAGATGTACTGATGGTGGGGGGTGTCTTATAGGATAAAAAAGATTGCAGTGACTGGATATCTGATCTGTAGTGTTGGGCTTAATAGATGAAATGATGGTTCCTGTAGAACAAAAGACAGTGGAGAACGTGCTACATGGACTGAATGTCTTTAATTACTGATTGGGACCAAAGAACATTAAAGAGAAAATCTGGCATAAATGTGATTGGTTTTCCCAAAGACTAGGTTTGAGATGGTTTTTTATATCATACTAAAGCAGTAGTTTTCTGAATCATAGAAGGGTTTCCATTGGGATTATAAATGGTCCAGTAAATCTACAGAGCTTTGTCCTTGAGGACCACCTGCAAGGCCAACCACAGGACAACACTCGCATTCTGCTAAAGGCTTTTTGATGGCAGCAAGGGCAAGAAGTGGGCGGAAAACCCCTGAGACCTGCTGCCCCATGAATAAAAACCACCCTCTCCTCCCATGCCCATGAATTGAGAGAACAGTCATTTCTGTTTGTTTTTCAGTTGTTATCTGCAATCTCTTTGTTAAAGCAACAAGGTGCTAATTAGAGAGATGTGTTTAAAAGCATAATTGACTTTCTTTCAAGCACCATCAGCATTTGTTGAAAGGTTTTTACCAAGCGAGCGAGGACCTTATCGCTCTTTCAAGGGCACAACAATGACAAACATCCCTATTTAGGAGCACTCTCGGGGGAACTGACCCACAACTTGAGTGATTGTATGTTTTTCATGGCTACTTTTCAAGGATTCTTATCTGACCATCTGACTTATCATCCCATACCATCAAAGTGACATATACTTCCATAGGCAACTCTGTTCATCATTGCTGCCCTTGTGTCCTTGGAAAAATTGACAGAATTCCAAGGACTTCCATGATGTTCCTCATCGGAATCCTTGCAACATGCCGTTTACAATTGTGCTAGTCTGAGAGAAGCCGCTTTTACTGCATCCAAGATATGCAATGTTTCACCCTCACTGTCATATCTTCTCTGATTTTCTGATTTCCTGAAATCTTATTTTACCTTGTGTTTCCTTCTGTCAGAGTAAATACAAAAGCACATGTCAGTTTAGTGTTTCAAAGCCCTTAGAGTATTGCTCCGTTGTATTATAAGGACATGCAGGTCAGTTACTACTAAATGCTAACCGGTTAGCTGCCCTCAGAGGACCTCAGATAACATTGATGATTAATGGTGTGGGTCAAAGTCCTGAAAGTGACAAGAAACTGCTTCTGTTTTTCTCTTAGCTTGGGAACCTTGCTAAGAGGACAAATCAAAAACCCTTGGGAAATGCTTCTCAGATCAAGATATAGTACATAATAGTTATTCTAACATAATAATAATAATGGGATGTTGTTTTCAAGAAATGTTCAGTGAAAAAAATTCACTGATTACTTTTCTATTCTTTTTATATGAGGTTTGTATTTTTTTGCAACCCTGCTACCACAGTTTGGTGGGTGTGCTGTGACGTCACTTTTCAGAGATGACTGGGCTCATGAATATTAATTTGTTTGTGTCTATGTAGCTTCTGAGCTTCTGAAATTGATTTAACTGTCTGCCTTTTATTAGCACAGAAGTGAAAGAAACAATTGGACACAAATCTTAGGTCTTAATACTGAGATTTGATAAATACAAATAAAAAAAATGTGCTTTTTGTTGCAAGTCAGGAGGGCTGGACTACATAATGTGACCTTTTAAGCCACAAAGATTTGTTTTTAAACACATTTGTAATTGGTTACATTTATTGTGTGCTATATCATAACATTCCTATTCAGTCTTGACAAACTATATTATAAGAAATGTTACTGATTATACCAAGTTAATCTATTAGCAAGGCCAAGGTGATGGGTTTGATTCACTTCATTTCTCTTTCTATCTTCCTGTTTAAAGGTCACATATAATATTTGCACAAATCTGTTGTCTCCATGTGTTTAGATCATTGTAAGAGTTTGGGGCACCCGCTTACATGTGCGTGCATGAAAGCACGCAAGGAAATAAAGAATCAGGCTAGCCCAGGAAAACATGAATACTTGAAAAGCCTTAATGAAAATATTCATAAAATATGTAGAATCACCTGAAACAGGTTCCTTTTTTTATTGCATAATCTTTCTGTGGTTTTGTAACCATCATGTAAGGGGATAGCTGGTCAGCATTACGCATCAGATTATGCACAAAGACTAGTTTTGGTGAAACATCTTAAGAATGAGTGTGTAGATGTGCTTTTTACACACCCACAACAGCTGTTATTCATCCTGTAATTTATCTGCCACACATTTCTAAAGGAACCTTTAGTAACTGAAAAGTTGTTCAGAACGGATGTCAAGAATCTGTTGACATTTATTTTTGAAAAATGAAAAATACTGGTTGAAATAAATAATAATAGATATGTAGTTGTTATGGAAATGTATATTGCATTATGTGCAATTACTTGACAAACAGTCATAGATAATTTCTGATGCATTAACAACTGACAGGAAAATTAGCTGTCGGAACAGAATTGTCTTTCAACTGAGAATAAAAAACAAACACCACTTTGATTACATTAGATTATTAACTACTCTGAAAAAATTCGACACTTAAAAATACTGTAAAATTGCTTGACATATTTCCTGTTGAAGCAGGAAGTTTGGGACAGGACAAATTAAAATCCTTTTTTAAATAGCCAATAGACTTTAGTTACATTACAGCTATAAACAAATATACACTACTTGCTAATTGTAGCAGATGCTATGTGTTGAACATTCTGTGGAACATTCTCATTCTAGAGAGTATTTGATTAGACAAGAATCTGTTTAGTGCAAGATGAGTCATCAATACTTTTTGTTTGTTAGTACATTTTAATAGATACATCTACCACATAGTAGAGAGATGTTTTTCATAATCCAGTAACTAGTGGCAAAAATATTCCCTATCTCCTTTAAATAAGATGGGTTATTAAACTGTGAAAATTAAGACATATCTAATTCACTGAAACGCTGGACTTGTTTAGAATCTATCTGGGGATGTATTAAAGGAATGTTCTGGACTAAATACAGCTTAATCTCTATCAACAGCATCTGTAACTTAGTATAGTATAGTACAGTATTTAGTATAGTATGCATTTACAGTAAGTGCAATGTGTATACAATTGTAGAGCACCAATTGTATAGCAACAACAATAAAACTATGCAATTTACCATTTTAGAAGACTCAATACATAAACATTGTACAGAACATGTTAGCATGAGATTGGTGGGACAGAATAGTTTGCTAATCTTGTTGGCGTAATCTTAATCCAATCTTAAAACTCATGTTGTGACCATTTAAACTGGAAAACCTGATAACTTGTGTGCACAAATATTGATCCTTAGAAGTTGTACATAAACAGCCCTTGGGAAAATAATACAACTACACCACTGGTTCTTATTGAATATTTCATAGACGGGCTGTACAAAAAATTACTGCTTTTAAACCCTTTTACCTGCTTTTTAAACTTCTCCTTTCATCTTACCATTATTTGATAAACAACTGCTGCCATTATTATTATACTATACAGAATATAGCACACTGTTTAGTGAACCCTTATTGTTTTCCATTCTTTGCAGTTTAGTAGAAATTATATCATTATTCACAGTGAGCATTAGAACTCAAGCATGTCCATCACTAGAGAAACGAGACTCTGTATGTAAGTTTTGTATGTTAGTGCAGTTGAATGAACATCCTGGGCAGTGTTCAGAGACAGATGTTAGAGGTCACAGGGGAAAAGGAGGTTGCATGTTGAAATCTAAGGTACTCTAGTGCAATACAATCCAAAAGACAGTATGTTGTTCTTATTTTATTCAACCTCTGCATAAAGGCCAGGTAAAAAGACCCATGGGCCTGTACTTGGAGGCATTAACTGCCAGTTACACAAATAACTGGCACACATCAGTTGATTAAATGTCTTTTGGAAGAGTTTAAGAGCTGAAGTATTTGCCTTATTCTAAGTCTATAATCAGCACAAAGTACTGTGTTTTTATAAGAACTGTTTTGTATTTTCTCTTATTGTTCTGCAAAATGAAATTAAATGGAAGGTAGATGAAGTAAAAAATACCTCACAGGTCACATTTAAATGTGTCAAGGCAGATTTGCTAAATGCAACATCCACATCATATTTTGAAGGAAAATGCACACCAGAATTTACATTTGTGCAGCTTAATCAGCTTGTGAAGCATTGAAATTGTTTTATTAGTTCTTGCATTCACTGAGGATGGGAGTGAACCTAAGACCTTGCGTTAATGACACCCCATGCTCTACTATTACAAGAATATTATAAACACCGGGCGGAAAATGTATCATAGAAAATAAACTCCAGATAATCTACATTTTATTATTAAATTAATTGATCATACATGGATAGGACTTCATTTGTTCAAACAGAAACAAGATATTTATGTATTACAAACATATGACAGAATGTTAATTAATGCATTTGAAGAGCAGCTTTAGTTAATTAACCTGCGTTATCATTATAGACTTTCCCTCATCTATGCGAACATATTGAATATGATACTAATATTAAAGCAAGGCTGAGGTGTTTGTGATGTGTAGATACATTTTCAATTCTCCTCAGTAAAATAAACATCCTGAGGCAATTGTTTATTCCATTTCAGATGTTTTGCTGAATGTTTCATAAGTTACGACAGGTAAATCACACGCCCCGAGAACAGCGGCTCTAAATAAGCCAGTGCCCCAGTGAGCTCCGTCACTTTTGATAAGAAACTAAATTAAAGGCTTCATCTGGAAAACTGACAGGCAGGAATAGATTGCTAAGTGAATCTGTTCAAACTCTCCAGCTAACACAAGACGGTTACCAAATTTATTGGTAAATTCTGCTAATGTTATAAGTTGCTGTTTGGCCATGGAACTGCAATGCCACAAGATTGTAATTAATTATAATTTTTTATAATCATGCAATTCCAGAATTACTGATTTGTAAAGTCATTATGCTTCCAGCTCAACCCAGAATGAACAGAATTTATGTGTAAAGGTTGGTAATTCTGTGATTTGCATGGATGGCAATTCAATTTCATTCAATTCTAAATGCAGCAATTTGCCTCATCTCTTTACATTGTTGAATCTGTTCCTACAAGTTAAAAGTTGGTAATGAGAACGGGTTTGAATCTCTGCATATGCAAGATTTTTGAACAGAGGATCAGAACCGAAGATGTATTTTTCGGAGATCTGCTAATCTGTGCAAAATGAGTTTGACCAGCTCATTTGAATTCTTTACCAGCGCTGTCCATTCCTGCTCCTGGAGGGCCAGTGTCCTTCAGAGTCCAACCCCAATCAAACACACCCTGAACCAGCTAATCATGGTCCTACTAAAGCAGACTAGAGACACAAGGCAGGTGTGTTAAGGCAAGTTGGAGCTAAACTCTGCAGGACACTGAGCCTACAGGACCGAATTTAGACACCCCTGTTCTGTACTTACAAACATATGGGAAAATACAGGGATAATTGTAACCCTAACTGTAATTGATAATTGTAATTGTAACAGGGATAAATGTCTTAGGACTTTGAATTTATGCCTTGACAGCAGTCACATATCTGTTTCTAAATAAATTAATTTGTAAAGTTACACTATATGAGCATCAGAGAGTAAATTGTTAGTTATAGGAAAATGTGTGTTTTTCTGTTTTGTGCTGTTTGCAGTGATTGCTTAATCAGGTTTATGCTAAAAAAAATATATCAGTCAGTCATGCATTCATAACATTCTTTATGTATTATATATATTTCATGTATTTTATATATTTATGGTAAATTTCTACATATGTTCCATTCCATCTTTAGAGCCAATCAGGGTTAAAAGAATCAGTGACACGTTCACAGTCCTGGGCATGTCTGTGTTTTAAGCAGGCAGTAGGCAGCACAAACTGACTGCAACAGACTAAAAATAGCACCAGAACACTGCAGAAACTGTTATAAAGGGCAAACAGAAAACGGCAATCGCTTGGTGATGAGAAATGCGGTATAAACTCCATTCAGAGTTTGGTGTCAGGAGAGATTATCACGTATTACCTCAACTGCCAATCCAGCCCCATCATTGCCCACAGACTCTACAGTGATAAAGCAATGAGGACTATAATTTGAAAAATGATCAACTATTCTTTGATAAGAACAGGAAATACCTTCTTGCTAACTGAAGCACTGTTATTTGGTGTTATCTAAACAGTTTAGACTTTATTTGGGATATTTCTTAAGTATATTTCTCCATTCACAACATAAAGCTGGGCAGCTCAAAAAAAATGGGTACTATGGTTCCTTTATAATCTCAGATAGTAAGTACTTAAGTCAAAGTTTCTTACTGTATATCCACAAGCAGGGGGTTGTTAAGTCTGACATGGCTAAGTGGTGTCCTGGGTATTCCTGCTCTACCATGGAGTAATAGGTTAAGGTAAAGGGTTTTAACACATTGTAGGAAACATGATCACGTTTCATACAAACAAAAGCAAAATTAAAAGTAAGTTGGTGCATTTTAGTATGTGAGGAATAAACCCCAGCTGAATTGCATCGCTGTGCGCCATCACCTTCATTTTTAATACTGAGCTATTGGCAGGGTATTGATGTCACGTCTCTTTGTAGACTTTTAGCTCAAAGAAACCTGTGGAGAGGGACCATAATCTTCCTGTTTGGTCTTGGTAGTTGAAGATTTAATGTGAGTTGAAAGATTCAGATGAAGAAAAATGAGATGTAGAGGGAAACCAAGTTAATGGCCTTTTCTGAATGATGGAAAATTGATTTTTAACAATGACTTATTTAATTTCATTGGATATTGTGCCGGTTAAAATGACAAATCCGTAGATTATCCAATAAGTACTGTTTTTTTAGCCTGTTTTTTAGCCTGATTATGTAAATCCAGTTATTTTACAATCATAAATCAATCATTCATTGCTAGGGTACTGTTAGATGGTGGCCAAGGTTTTCAGGGTGTTAGCAAGGGTTTTCTGACTGGTTGCTAGGTATTGCTAAAAAGTTGCTAGAGTGCTGTTGGTGGTTGCTGGGGCATTATTAGGATGTTGCTAGAGTGTTTTGCTCAAGAACATTCTCAAAGAACATTCAAAAATGCATAAAAACTATAAAAAAAAAAGTCAAAAGCTGTTTCAACAGTTTTTGTCACCAAAGGCAACTTGTGTCAACTGAAGAAACTACAGTACTAAAAGCTTTTGTGGCATGTAAAGTTAATGTTGTCAAATAAGATCAGACCCTTCATACACTGTACAGTATGTGTACTGGAACTATTTTTGACAATTAAAAGCTTTTTGCCCCAAATCTGAATATCTGGCAATCAAATTGTCCCTGGATTCCACCCAGAGGCTAATTGTGACAGAAAAACTATTAAATGACAATTTGAATGTCATTTTACATAATAGAAATGTTTTATAATTCAGTGGCTTTAAGTTATGACAATAAGCAATTCATAATCCTGCATTTTGACGGTCACTTTGGCTCTTCAAGACAGCTGATAATAATTGTAAAAAAAACAAATAAAAGAGCTTAATTCAAAGTAAAATAATAAAAAAAGTCAATTTTCCTGATAGCAGACAGTGCTGGCCTGAAGCGGAGATTGTTGTCAGATGCGCCTCAGGACACTTTGTGGCTTTTTTTCTCTGTTTTGTCGATGTCAAAATAATGAACTAAATTTGTAACATGATCCCATGTGGCAAAGCCTTAGGAATCGGTGCGTGTATAATGTGTTTCCCGTCTTTTGGTGTGTCTCTCCCCCTCCCTGCTATTCATCTGCTCCTAGAGGAACATGCTAAGCTGAGAATGAGGTTATGATGGTTTATATTACAACCACGTCTGCCCTCAGAGATGTATTTTACTCGCCTCTATATCTGACTTCACTCCTTCCCACTCCCCAAATAAAAAAAGTGCTATTATTGCTGTTGCAAGTTGCTGAGGGGATGAATTCATAATTCAGGCTGTACTGAATTTCCAGTCGACATTATAACTCGAAACTGCCGTTTCTCTTTTCTGGTGGGACACTGATCTAGTGTAGCAGATGTTTGAAGGTGCTGTTTTGATATG
>JAZGTK010009038.1:0-17652 GCA_036877625.1 Ambastaia sidthimunki | reverse complement strand
GTTTGCGTCTCAGCAGCACAGCTGCGATATGTTGATTATGATGCATTCCACAACTCTCTTTATTACTGGGATATGCTGCAATGACGCTATCCGTTCTTCCGTGAAATTGAAGAACTGACACACTATGTTTACCCTCTCTATTTTCATCTTGTCCTCTCTCAGCCTGACTTTCAGTTCAATATCAAGCTGGAAGGTGGTCATTGGCATATCGTTCTTGCTTACTGATTTTTTCGGAAGGCCGTTTTGATGGGCGTTCGCTCATCGACTGTTGACTGCCCTTTCTTAAAATCAATCTAATCTTTTGACAGGCAAGTCTTTAAGGCTAGCTAGCTGGAAAGGAGTGTGCTGTGCGAATGGAAAAACACCTCCTTTGACAAGACAAGGGATTCTCTGTGGAAACAGAGGTTTTTCGAGTTTCAGGAAAGGCTTTAGTATTGATGCATATTGATGTATCGAGCATCACTATTGACGTAGATTACATAAGACACTACAATAAGACACTTTTCCAACAAATGATCCTCCCTTGCGGTGGAAAACGTTAGCAAAATACAAACATCACAGCACTATGATTTCTCAACATTAAACAATTGGCAGCAGTCTTCATAAAATATTAAGAAAAGTGTTGTTTAACCATGTCTGTCAAACGCATTCGGCACAAGAACATAACGTGCCAACAGATTTTATTACACAACACACATTTCCGTCCAAAGATATTATTTTCAGGGAACAGTTTCTCAGCGTTATAAATTGATTTCTTGTGTTTGTTCAGCTATTAAACAGTCTTATCAGCAATAACAACAACAAAAAAAATAGCTCTCATTTATTTCAATTGCATCAACACAGTCCAACCACAAACCACTGAAGCAAAGCTGACCTTAAAAGATGACCTCAGCCCTTTAACGAACATGTGACACGCCTTGACGAAAATCTGCCCTTGGCAATTTCTGTCCCGGCATCCTAAGTGATCACTTACATGGCCTTTGTGCAGAGAAGCATTAAGGTGTGACTGACTCTCTCGCCTTTAGCAGATCAGTCAAGGGTCTGATGGCTCTCAATGCCTCTGCGCTACTATTGAAAACTTCCCCTCTGTCAGAGCACACTTGATGGGTTTTAAAACCATCTCATTCCCTTAAGTTTATTTTTTACAATCTCCTTCTTTCTTTCTTGTGCTTTATTTGTCCACTTTGTCAGGTCCCATCAGCCCAGAGATGAAGAAATGCTCTTTCAGGTGTATGTATGTGTGTGTGGGTCCACCAGACATTTCTTCTGTTCTTTGTTCTTTGCCCTATTTTCCTTCCATTAGACTTAATCCCTCCCGGATGTGAGATCTTACTTTCTGTTTTTGTCTCTTCAACATTTTCTACTACAATTAAAGTGTACAAGAAACAGGCCACTACCCTTGATAGCTAAGTTTATTTTGGAATTCAGGAACCGTATGGAATTCAGGAACCGTGTTAGAATTCTTTTATTCTGGTACTGCTAAAATATACAATTTTATGAGGTTCATAAAATGAGGAATCAAATTTGTTTTTTTTGGTGTTTATTAATTGCACTATGAAAATGTGTCTTAAATTCCAGAACTGAAAACTTTCTATCCAGTCCAGAAAGACTGGTAAAGCTAAAAAAAATAAAAAATAAATCCAGCTCAATCCAGCTGGATTTGTGAAGAATGCAAAAGGTTTTTAATACTATAGATTTTTTAAATTTTATATATTTAATTTTTTTTAATATATATATATAGGGTTAGGTTATAAGATTTTAAATTATCTATTAAGTATCCCATTTCACTCAGAAATAATTCGCATTATGGGCGTAAAATGGAAGCACAATTTACACTGACTTTAAATTATACAAAATGTATGAAGACCGCTTAGATGATTGTTAACGTTTTGCACACATCGTGTAGACCACATGCGGATGAAATCTATATCGACCCTGATGTTTTTGACAGTTGGAGTCTGTTTGCACATAACAATGATGATATCCTCAAAGATTATCAGCCAGACAGCCGCTTAACACATCTGTAAGACTGGAATACAGACAGACAGATGACTGGGCAGAGAAAAAGAAAGCCGTGGAGCAAAAGGAAGAAAAAAAGGATGTCCTGACGATAGAGAGAGAATAGAGCAATAGCCTGTTAACAGTACTCATCCAGGGCTGGAGATGGTTGGCTGGCTGATCAGGAGGATGAGAGATGAAAGGGGCTCGCGCCCTTCTCTTTGACTGCCTGTGCGTGTGAGATACAATGTGACAGCTGAGCGAAGCTGGAAGGCCAGAGATGAATTCACAAACGCTAGCCTGAAGGACGGGCACAGAGTTAGGGAAGAACGGGTGGGGCTGAAGGGTCATGCAGGAGGAGAGGAAAGAGAGATCCCAGCTGTCATTCACATCCAACACGTAAATCAATTATCTTGACAACTGTCTTTAATTAAAGGGTTTGTTTCTGTATTTTTAAAAGTGGTTGTTTCTAAATATTTAGGCAGGGTAATCATTTTCTTACAGTTTGAAAATACTAAGGAGAAAAAGTATTTTACATTACCAAAGTATTTAATTAACCAGATTATCACACTGAATAGAAATTACCACATGGTTATTTAAAATATAAATAATATTTTTATTGAATTTCTGGCATTTTGTGATACAGTTACTGTTATATCAAATTAATCAGTCTTGTTCAATTAAAAAAGTAAAAAAAGAATGTAAGTGTGACTTCTTGTGCCCCCCCGCCATGTTTGAATATCATGTTTGATATTCGTACATTTTAATTTTAATAAAAAAATTCAATTGCTATTACTATTTCTACATTATTCTGGTTGTAAGACCATGGAAATGCACGGCTGAAGCTGGATGAAGCTGTGAGGGTTTTTTCTCAAGGGTCGGATGCAGAAAACAGGGAAGAAGGTATTAATATCTCTCTCTTTGCTCTCCTGAGGCAAAAAAATGCAGCAACCCACATTTGCCTGTTAAAAATAACCACACCCCACAGCAGGACAAACCAATATACAGCATCTGTGCCCTGATACTAAGAGTTTGCCCACCTCCCATTTAAAACTCACTTTACTACTATAATATCACATCCTGCCCACTTCCTCTGCTGTAAATGACTCATAGTACCAGTATCGATGCCTTAATGAAATTGCCATTTAGTTTGCAACAGCCAATGAGGACACAATACTCCAGAAACTGGCCGCCTGTTCTTGACCCCAATAAAATAAATCACAAATGCAGAGCGTGTGTAATAAAGGAGGAAATAATGGTAGCTCAATTTCTGATTAAAAATGTAATGCACTGGAAATCATGAGGGGAAATGTTTAAATAGCAGTGCACTACGGCGCCACATTAATTACAGGAAGTGGAGCTGTCGGGGCTGATGGCATGGGATTCTCACTCTTCTTCATCACTCTACGCCACTACTGAGTGAACTAATCTAGGCAGCCAACTCTATCATGATTGCATGAGGGTGATTTATTGCTAGTCAAGTAGAGGGATGGCAAGGGAACTCCTGCTCTTCTACTTACAGCTCTTGAGAGTCAAAGCAACAGACTATATATATTGCATTTGTGCACAATGTGCATAACCCTATAATCTGAGTAATATGCAAATTTCCATCTCACAGATGCGTTTGTTTTATGCTATGTTAGAGAAATTCAATATTTCTTTTCCTAGCCAATTTATTCATATCCTCAGTCCAGCTTCAAGGGCCTCGCCGTGTAACCTCAGGAGATCTTGCGCTGCTGTAACAAAAGTTTCTATGGTGTCAGACTAGTTAATGCAATTCAGACTGGCACTTTACCTTCAGCTGAGAGCGGGGAGGTGTGTGACATGTAGGGAAGCCTTTAAAAATACATTCACAAAGAGCTTTTAACAGACCCGACACCAAGATGCAGTAGCACAGGTCAGACACAATGATAAGCTTTCTTTTTCTCTCTCGCTCTTTGACTGTTTCTTAGGTCAGTGAGTATCTTTATATTTAATTTAAACAGTAGTTTGCATAGAATCTTGTAAAACTCCAAATGCACTTCATCGTACAATGTGAATGTCACAAGATTTTTGCTCATGCACTGGGTATAAATTTTGAAAGATTTTATCTTTTATTGAACAATATTCAAGTAGTAAATACTGGGGGTTTGGTGGTGTCTGAGCCCTTGAACTTTACATAACTTAAAGCAAAATAACAGTATGTTTTCTTTGTATCTAGATGCATATCTCATTCAACATTCAACAGACTAAACTTAAGACAAATTCTTTAAAATTTCCTCCTTGAAAGTCATTGCATTATTGTCAGTATATTTATGTCAGGTTAAAGCTACCGTTTAAATGCATTATCATGCCATTTGTAGGTGGAAATGTAACGGTGCCCTAAGATTTGTTTTCCACACATACACACAGCGACACAAGGGGGCTTACAGCTAATCCTGTAACTAATGCTAGCAAATGACATTTTCCTCTTAGACTATCCCACATGACAAAAACAAGCTTTCTGAAGCACTAAGAAAAACTTTGTTTGCGTTCTTGACAAAGTTTTCCTACAAACACAACTTATAAAAACTTATTAACACAAACACCATTTTATAATGTATTTAGATTAGTGTAGACAAGTTATCACCCGATGCAATAAATAAATTACTGAATTTGCTAAAGTTTGCTAATGGCATTCAATCTTTGGAACAAACAAAAAAATTGTAATAGTGTACCGACATTTCCTGTCATTTTTTGATTGCAATCTGTATAACCTGCAACACAATTATCTAAACCAGCTCCATCTTTTTAAAAATCAGGGTGATATGTGGATCGCTACAATGCGGACCAGACTTTATGTGGACGGTCAAAAGTGTTGTTCTGTGAGACACTAAGAGGTTACATTTTAAATAGGGCCAATCCTCAAACATCAACAAGAACTCTGCTACAGCAAACACAGTGACAATATCCCTGCAATAGTAGACATTGCAAACATACAAGAACAACTGAGTCAATCAGCCAAGTAGCCTTACATTGTGAATTGCACTGAAGAGGAAATAAAGCTGCTACCATGTTTCTTGTCTAATAGCATGAGATAATAGGCCATTGCATTCTGGCACTATTAGCATATGCTAATGGGACCCAAAGAGGGAGACTCAGGGCTAATTACACTGTCTGCTCATTAGAGGACCAGGAGGGTTGCAGAAACAGAAAGTGCTTGTAAATAAATGGGGATATGAGAAAAGCAAGGCACTTTCAAAACACCCTTACATTGTTCAAAGTATTTTCTTGTTTGTGATTAGATTGAACAATTTTGAATGATGTGTTCATAATTTACCGTCTTTTGCTTCATTCATATTGGATGAAGCTTTTTTCCACTAAACTCCAAATACATTGTGGTATTCTATTATGCTTCCATAATGTTTATAATTTATACAAGGACACATGAAATAAATTTGAATTAGAATAAAAAAGCATAATCGTGCTGACTAGGTAGGCAGCCTACTGCGTATTGGAAAAGAGCTATTGTATCATCATCATCATCGTTGCTCAGGTCTCCAGATGGCTGCATACAGTAAAAGAAATATGATTTGATAACAACCAGAGATAAAGTAACTCCTGCAATATTTACACCCAAAGAAATCCTCTTTGCCGAGATCTTTAGAGCATGATATCAATTAGGTTTAAAAGAAATAAAAAAATGTAAAGGAATAAGAAAAAACTTCATTAACATTTAACAAGTTGTAAAATAGCGTAACACAAACAACATCACCTCTGGGCTAAATACTAAATCAGACCTAATTAAAATGGTGGAAATTATGAATATAAATGAATGTGGGACCCTTTGGGATGGATAGACGCACACACACAAATGTACACACAATCATGCTCTACACAAAGAAATTAGTATTGACCTGTAGAGTTGCTCACTACAAATAGATGTCAGATAGGGCTGTAATGAAACTCAATAGGATAGGTAGTGATTTATTAGAAGAAATAAACAATGCAAAATAATGTCTTTCCATTTAAAGTATTTCTTTAAAATACATCAAAACCCTACAATGAATGCAAACAGGGATAGATTTATTATTACACAGATCCATTTAAATTTAAAAGACAGTCCCATAATGCATTACCACAAGCTTGCTGCAAAAAATCCAAAATGGCGAAAGAGATTTTGACTCTAAATATACTTAAAATGCATTCCGTATTAAAAGGTACCAGTTGTGATTCGAAACTCTTGTGCACCTATGAAAAGCATTCCAGATCATTTGTGGCTTTATTTAATGTAGTAAAATTAACAACAGTAAACAAATGGCACATTAGTTTTCAAACTTAATTCAATCACGTATAGGTTTACCATTTTAACAATACAGCTTTTTAGCTATGCATATAGGCAACCTGCCACAAATGTCTAACCAATATACTATGTAATCCACCACCTTCCTCTGCACACTGTGTAATACATGTCATTGTCGTCATTTTACAGGCTTGAGGCCTTGAACGTTACCCATAAACTCTGGGAATGTTACAGGAATCCATCAGACCTACATGCTATAAAGCACAATGTCCAACAAGTGATTTGATTCGTCCTATGATTTTCCCATCCTCCATACATTGAGGTCTAATTACTCTCTGAGGTCTCATGCATTAATATGCATAATTTATTTACCTCCCGACAGTTTTTGAATAAGAAACACCAAACACCACTGCATAATCTTGGTGCGTTCACCACGCACAGTCATCTCGCTGTCACTTTGAATATAAGTGAGTCTGGATATGCTAATTCACTGAACACACAGTCGTGACTCCTTTTTGTTTGTCATTAAGAACTTTGGCTGTGGATACAGGGGCAGGGCATGACTTGCTCTCTATTGCCATGATTGTAATGTTGTGGGCAGGATGTGGAAAAGAGTACATTGCTATTGTATACTATTACATTTATTTTATAAAATTATAAAATGTTCACTGTTAATGAAAAAAAAAATATCTAAGTTGTGTAAATATTTCTGTTAATTTGGAAAATATTTTACACAATATCTAAATTAAGTGTGCATTTAAATTAAATCCACAGCACATGATGCAGATTAATTTTGTCAATTTTAACATCATAATTATCATTACTATACTGTGCCCATAAACTGCTGTATTAACCCATGATTATGACTTTAATGCCATCACTGCCACTGTGATTATCAAAGGACATTTATAAACTAAACAGTTCAGCATCACACTATAGCTCAATGAATGTTCCACTGTGCTACTTATAGATGACATTAGCTGCTGGCTTAATGAACAGAATGAGTGTTTTTAATGCCCCGGGCAACATTCTACCTCATGCATTTAGGGACAGCACCTCCCATAAAAACAGAAATTAATATTTCAAAGGGCTACAACACCCATCAGACAAATGCGTGTGGACGTTCCATCAATACAGGGCTGAAAGATTGATGAAATATGATGGCTGCAGGCCGCCCATGAACCTGTGTGAGTGGGCGTTAATACATAAGCTATTTTTGGGTGAGTTTTCTCTGTTTTAGCTGGGAGCCACAGTTGCCTGAGCTGGGCAGGCAGGCAGGCGCGTGTCATGGTTGCCTGGTAAATTAAAGCCAACAGCTTCAATGCAACGCACAGACTTCAAATCTCAAGATAAATGTATTGTGTGCGTGACAGTGGAATGATCTACTTCACATGAAACGCTACACTTTTCTTTTATATCCACATGAACAAATGACAAAGTAGTAGTTCTACTAGTTTATTAATTCACAAATAGGATTGACAGCTGTCACGTAATAAAAAAAAACTGTATTACAGGAATGGAGTTGTATTTTGTATTAATTGACACAGTTTATCCTAGTTTGGAACTTTAATTTATTTACATATCCACAGCAATGCAGTGTGATGAATAATGTTTTTTCAATTTGGTCAGTTCGTTGTCACACATCACCAATGGTTTACTAAAATCTTAAAAAAAATAAAAAAATGTTCCTGAAGAATGTTCCCTATTTTCCTCATAGGAATCATCTTTTTATCTGCTGAAGTTGGCAACCCTATTTAGGGAAGATGAGGCATTTTCACTATTAAGGCAGACGAGGCAGAAACACTATTAAACGTTGACATCCAGTAGCTTGAACGTGTTCTGCCGATTAGATGGTCAGAAGTCTGAGTAAATAAGTGTTACGTGATGAACACTGATTGCCTCATTACAAATGATTAAAATGCCACTTGAGCTAAAATTAGCATAGCAGTGTGTACAATTAATTAGCAATCTATCAGCTAAAATGTCATTACACAGTCCATGTACTCTTTTCTAGTGCTGATGAAGCAATTTCTGAATACATCAACATACACATCACTGCAGACTGATGTAGATGTAATTAGCAAATATAGATACAAACTAGTTTTAGACTGCAAAAAATGTTTTCTCGCACATGCCTGTGACCTCATCGTTGGATGGCAGCACCTTCAGGTTTATCTCTCCAGCGGAGTTCGGCAGAGACTTCACTTCTTATTTGAAGGTTAGCTCTGCAATTTTATGCTGAAATATCTCTGCAACTCGATTCAATTATTCCATAAAGTTTTTGCCTGCAATTAATTTACATGCCAAGCGTTGCCGACAAGATTGAGGAATCTTTGACCTTTTACACTCTGTAAAATGCTTAACTATACAAATAGCTTCCTGCTATTATTATTTGGCTAAATGCAGATCTTAGTCTTGTGGGCACTTCTGCCTGCTGCATTACTGACTCCTGAGGCCTAGATGTTCTTCTGTACTGAAGACTCTTAAATCTCTGTTAAATCTGTTAAACTCTAAATCATTACCCATGTTTGTGTAAACCAGTATTTATTTCACCACATTAAATGAAGGGTAGCGAATGGTTGGGACTGGGCTTGACATTTAAGTTATCTGGTTAAATATTTGCAGTTATGTGGTTGATGTTGCTTTGAAATGATAGAAATGATGTTGCAGGACAATCAAAGATGTTGATGTATGTATATGCCCTTGTCAAAATGAAATTTACATCTAAATTATAATTCACAGTGAGCAAATGAATCGTAAATCAACGTCTATTGCTTAAATAATGTTTAAACAATCTTTAATTAATCTAAAATGGCTTAGAATTCCATTATAGTGGCAGTGGATATATTAACTGCTGAGTTGACAAATTGTTCTGTCGGATAAATTTTATCTAGTTTCTTTGTCAACGACGCCTAGTCATGACTACTCAGATTATGTAAAAGGAAGATCAATGCTTTAACAGTCTTCTTAACCTCTTGGATAAAACATGTATCTAAATTATCTAAATTCTTAACTTATTTTTCTTGACATGTTCTCTTCTAGGGGTCAACAACTCAGATGACAGATGGCTTGTTTTCTATTGAAAAGGAGCAGTTTGCTAAAGCAAGGAAGGCGAGTTAACAGTCTATTTTGCAAAAAAGTAAATAATACCTGATAATTTAGTCAGGCCATCCAAGGTATAGATGACATTTTAATTAGGGCAGTCATGGCCTAATGGTCAGAGAGTCTTACTTGTAACCTGAAGGTCATGGGTTCGAGTCTCGGGTCCGGCAGGGATTGTAGGTGGGGGGAGTGAATGACCAGCGCTCTCTTCCTCCCTCAATACCACGACTGAGGTAAGACCCTTGAGCAAGGCACAGAACCCTCAATGCTCCCTGGGCACCAAAGCAAAAAGGCTGCCCACTGCTCCGGGTGTGTGTTCACTACTGTGTGTGTGCACTTGGATGGGTAAATGCAGAGCACAAATTCCAAGTATAAGTCACCATACTTGGCCACACGTCACTTCACAATTAAACGATAAAGAAAAGTTTTCAGTGGAACATGTAAGCTAAAATCATGGTCATTGGTGATTCACAAAATTTATGTACATGGCTACCTTATGTAAATATTCTGCTTTCAAAAGACATAAAAGTTCTCACTTCTGCTCTGGCATCCATTTTTTGTGTGTTTTGTCAACAACTGCATTTTAACCAACCTGGCTATGACCCCGGTGGTCATCTAGTGTTGTGGTGCTACACCAGATTTATCATACAAACCTCAGACATCTGACAGGACTCTTTAAAACTCTTTTGAAGCATAAAAAGCATTTAGAGTGTGTATGGGGATCAGGCAGATGCTGAAGATTAGAGACGTGATAGCACCGATTTTAATGTCCTTCTGTTAATTACTGCTGTAGGCAAGCTGCTAATATAACCAGACTCTCATTTGACATAGCATCCTAAGTCTTAGCTCCTCTGGCTAAAGCTATCATCTCACCGGCATACAGAGGATGATTGGAGAGAAAATTCACAGAATGTGAGAAACTGTTGGTATCTTGGCTGTGGGTGAATTGAGGTTAATAGAATTGAGCTTTGTAAGTTTCTAGCCAGAGTTTCTGATTCATGATATGAGAACCCCCATACTGTCTCCCAGCAAGACCAAAATGATTCAGCCTCATTGGGGTAATTAAACACCTTTGAGAACGAGACAGTGTGGGAGGGTTGAAGGAGACTTATTTGGTGTGGAGATGCCAATGGTCTCCGTACTGCTGTCTATGTGTGTGTATTCTGAGAAAGCTGTTTGCCAGCTAGCGTCACACTGAGGTAACCAACACTCACAAGGGTGATGCAACTGTTACCTGTGTGGCCAGCTTGACAGTAATTGTGCCTCCAGTCAAAATGAAATTTCATAATGCTTAAGTGCTAACAAGTGTTTGATTCAACTGGGAGAAACTACAGTGTGGGGGAAGTTTCACACAAACCCCATTCAATGACTCAGATTTTGACTCAGAGCAGATGTAACTGCTCTGATAAGAGGCTACATTTATTTTATTTTTGTGGGAGGGCAAGCAATGTCTCAAGCATTTTTAATGGTGTTGATGCAGTTGCGTTTAAATCAGTGTTTCCCAGCCAGGGAACTGGGGCCCAAGAGGAGGCCTCAACAAACCTCAATGGGTGCCTCAAAATGACTTAAAACTATTTAAAAGTTATTCAAATAAGCAATAAGAACTAATAATATAACAAATATTTATCTCACAAAAAAGATATATTACACATAAAGCCATCAGTTTAGGGCTTTTTTAATATATGCTAGAAAGCCCAAATTTTAGCTGTGCGATTTCAACGTTCAACTACACTACCCATTTCTACCCATACACTACCATACACTAGCAATTAGAGAAGTTGCAGTTACCATAGAAACATAAATCACAAGAGCAAAAGAGCATTTCTGACATCTAACACTGGGTCTGAGGCATTCAAATCAATCTCCCTACACAAACTACTCATATATTTGCATATATCAGAATATTTTGCAATAACAGTAGGTAACACTATTTCTATATTGCTTTACACTGTTTAAGCGCTAACAAATGTTTTACAGTATGAGAATTCTATCAATGATAACACTTTACACTGTTTTAGTTTAATTAATAACATGAACACAATATTACATTATATAACACAAAACAGATCATTGGTTATTGCACATCAAAATTGTAAGAACTGTGGCACAAAACTGATTCATATATATTTGAATGGACATGAACTACTGATCTGTTAAGAATGTTAATGTTTGCAAATGACTTACTATTGAAAGTTATTACAGTGTTTCTGGATCATTTGCTGTACTGTAGAGTAGCTTGTATAGTCTGATGAATGCTGTGCAGTAATGAGTGCCTATAACTCTGCTTAGGCTGCGATAAAACAATGGCTTCTGCAATTTCTCACGAATCCAGAAAAACCTAAATCTAGACCCAAGTCAAATCTAGAATGTCAAATCTTCCAAACTGTCTCTAGGACATGCTGCTTTAGTTTTGGCCTTCTGCATGACCTGCTTACGACAAACAAGACATGCTGTTGCTGTTTCAGTCTGCACAATGATAAAGCTGCACTGTGTTCTCTCCTCTTCAGGACATCTCATCTCGGCCTGTCAGCCATTTCACAGCTACGATGTAGCCGATGTCTGTTCCAATTTGGACCTCATATCAGACATCTGCATAGCTTATGTCATGCGCCACATTCAGGCTCTCTCTCTGTTCTAACTATTCTTAATGTGCATGTGCCTATCCGTGTTCTCTGCACCTATCAATATTTACAGACACTCGCTTGACAGATGCATTTCCTGGTCGTTGCATTAAGCACGATTGATCTATGTGTTTCCTGTGGCACCTCGAAAACATCTCTTCCAAAAAGCTTAGGGGGCAAAGAGGAGACCGTGCATGCAGGGTGTACGTTTGGTATGTCTCCCACAAAGACAAAGGCCATTATGGCCCATTCTCAGCTAACAGTACACAGCCATACAAACGGCTGAGGATGCCAGAGGTTGCCGTGATTAAGGTTTCATCTCACAAATATTCATGTGCATTTAATGATCCTACATCACTTCATTCCACATGAATTATGAATATGATGAGTCGAAGGGAAAACTGCACTGAGAGATGCGGGTAGAGCGGTGGAGGGGGGGGAAACTGGGACAGAGGTTGAAGCAACTAGCAAACAATTGTGGTCATGCTGGTGTTTTTCCCCCAAGGTTAATGGAGGGGGCGAATGTGTCGCATGACGTCACGTTCTCGAGCTGGTGGCCTAGATCTAGGAATCTCCACAGCTTGGCTTTGGTTCTTATAGGGTTTATCTGTGCCAGCAGCCACTCAAAGCAATAAACCCCTATGAAACGCTACTCTGTTGTGTTAAAATAATGCTGGCTAGGTAAACACGCTCTAATATGATAGAGACATGGATGCCAGAGTGCACGTCTTAATCATGTTAAGTGTAACAGTTGACATTTCAGTGTGCCAACGGCTGCCTTGGACACATTTTAATCAAGAACTCAATACGCTTAAGTGCCCTTTTAATATAAACAAACAAGAACTATTCTGTGCTTGGCCGTATCCTTCTTTTACACTGAAATAAGCTTGGTACAGTGGGCTCCAAAAGTCTGAGACCACTACTGAAAATGCATCTATTTTCAAATGTAATAGTATTTCGTTTTATTACACTTTGTATTATCTGCATTTTGAATTAAAAGCTGAACTAAAAAATGAATGGCCCAGTGTTTTCCTAATGACCACATGCATCCTATCTTGCATGGACTACAAGTATGTGCAAAGCCTGATGATCCATGTTATCCCATGATTCAGGAATGTTCTAAAGGGAATCTTGTGTGCATCAGTGGAAGCAAGAACCTGACCTTTCATAGGATGGAGATATATAATGTTATTGTCTTTGACCACTTTTTCACATTGATTAGTGACCTAGAAATAGTGCATACTGTTAAATTTTTCTACAAACATTTTTAAATTAGATTCTGAATTCTAGATTTTTTCTGGTAATTCCAGATTTGTCCATTGATGTCTCAGATGTTCTGACCTCACTCCAACATGTGTCCAACACTCATAACTAAAAGCCACTTTCTGTTGTTGACAGCACACCATGGAGTCTGGTGATTTGATTCCTTTACCATACAGCATAAAGTGCCTTGAGATTGCTAACACTGAAATGCCAACTATCATCTTCACAATGGCATATTTGTGATGTGTTATTTATGTTGGAAATGAACAAAACAGGGTTGATTCCTCACTAAACAAAATAAAGACATGATGCTACATGTATGTAACACACTTACAAGCTGCAAATATATGACATTAATAAAATCACCAAACCTTATTTTGCTTTGCCAAAGGCGAACACAGGCACTTGTATGAGTACAATGCCAACACTTTTAATTTTAATGCATTAAAGAGATCTGCGATGAAGTCGTTGAGGGAGTAATTTCCTGCAGTTTCCATTCAAGTCGTGACTAAAGCAAATGAAATCCACCTATCTACCGCAATGCACTGCTCTATAGAGCACTCTTGAGTCCATACCACTGAGTAGCCTCATCCTGTGAAACAGCCTTTAATATTGCAGCATGATGCTTGCCTCAGGCCAAAGAAACAAGCAAAGTCAGAGAAGGAACTAAAGAAAGCATCTGTCTTTTCTAGTATCACTTGTTCTCTTTCTTTTCCCGTCTTTATTTATTTATTTTATGTTTGAGCTTTGTAGAATACATTCCGGCTCAACTAATATTTAAAATTATGCTTTGTGTTCTCAGATTGGACAGATTGAAATTCTGAGGGCAAACATTGCCATCTACTGTTGGATGATGTAACTGCACCATTAAACAGTCGAACATATGCAATAAAAAATAAGCAAGGTGTTTACAGGTAGGGCATTGTTTGTTGTGTTTAATATTCATGTTTTTATTATTAAGATGTAGCCTAGTGGAGTTATAGGAGGAAACGTTTTCAAACAACACCAATTACAGAAAAAAGTGCTTCAGATTTTAATTGCATTCCATGTTTAAAACGTTTAGGACAAGTGTTTTAAAAAGTGTTTTGAACCACCAAGCATGAGGGTTTTATAGTTGCCAAATGACACCAATTAAAAACTCTCAAATTATTTATTTTACTAGCTCCAAAAATGGCAAACTACAGCAACAAAATTGTACCATGAACTTTACCAATAGTATAGAAAATGTTTCACCAACTGTTTTTCTTCAAAGTACTATTCTTTATCTGTGACTGGGCTCTTAAAGTCTGCATCTCCCTGACATCGATCCATGCATTATCTCCACAATGTTATCTAGAAACAAGTGCAGGCCGCTGCCTGTCTTGAGGTGTTACTTGAGGTGTTACTGAAAAATCTTTAGATTTTTAATTAAATCCTTAAACTTGCGTCCACCCAACTGTGTTTCTTATTATGAGCAGTTTTAATCCTATATGCTTAATAAATTAACCCTATCTGTCTTATCAATGCCCTTATATCTAAACTCGGACATCACATGAAATCATATTAAAGTGAAAATAAATAAATTAATTATATATATATCCCTATTTGTAATAGGACTACACATGAAAACATGTGTATACCTGTATTTTAAAATACCTGGGGATAACTTAATAACATTAACCCCCCACACACTTCTCATTACCCTGTTGAAAAAAAACTATTGAAACCATTACAGATGATTTATATTGGTTTCTATAATTTCCACTACATAACCATTACAAACCATCAGCCATTTACCATTAAAAAGTCATTTTTGTAGTGTATCTTGGGCATTATTCTACTAGGATTTAATGGTGTTCTATTAGTGCCCACCGCCAGATAACATCCCACCAACAGAACCCAACACATTACCATTAGAACCCACAGAGACCATTACAGTTTCTATTAAAACAACAAAATTGGTTTCTGTAGGGTTTTTTTTTTAGCAGGGTAGTGCTGCAAAACGTCCACTGATGCATTTTAGTCCAATGCTTTCTTTAACTTTTTTAATCTGCGAAAATGTTTTCTTCGAAACAAAAAGTACCATGGTTAATGACGTAAGCGCGCTCCGGCTCGTAAATTTAGGTGCAAGTGTGAGTGCAGGCCAGCGGGGAGGGGGACAATCGCACTAGGGCACGGGTCAAGGCAACCGTGTCTTGTGCGAGTACACCCTTAAAATTACCAGTAAACCTGTACTGGCAAATTACCAGTAAGAGAAATGTTAACACTGCCTGTAATTTACCGGCAATGTGCTGTG
The DNA here is from genome assembly GCA_036877625.1 of Ambastaia sidthimunki. Taxonomy (NCBI): domain Eukaryota; kingdom Metazoa; phylum Chordata; class Actinopteri; order Cypriniformes; family Botiidae; genus Ambastaia; species Ambastaia sidthimunki. The sequence continues at coordinate 2,132 of JAZGTK010009038.1, read as the reverse complement.
TGAACGCAAATCAGGATTACTGGAAACTTACCGGAAACTTGTTCGTTTTTAACAGCTTCTGGCAACCTGGGTAACAGGTGCTAACAGTAATTTCACAGAACGCGCTAACGTAAAAGCCTGCTGTGAGCCAATCAGAACATTCTGATGTCGATGACGCGTTTACTCTGCGCTATTTACGGAAGTCAACGCAGAGATGTTTGTCTAAAATGATTAAACCCCGTCATGTTTTAAAAACATAACACCGTTTGGCGCCCACTGTCGGTTAATGACATGACAAAGTTTACTGTCACAATATTTTGTTATTGATGTATGAATGATACCTTACCAGTAAAAAGACAGAACGCAGTGGCTTGTGTGTACGGGACATTTGTGTATTTACTGATAAAGTCATTTTGGGAATGTGCTGGTAAATTGTTAAAGCCTTCTTAAACAAGGAATTTTGATAAATCTTAATAAAGTAAGATGCACTGTTGTCATTTGTAAAAAATTTAGTGAAGTTTAATTAAACTGCTTAATTAAAATAGACTGTCAATGACTGTGCCAGAAGTGTAGAAGACAATGCAAGCATTAGTCAGGTGTTTATACTGAAAAGATTTTTCAGAACGCTTCCTGTTATCCTCATCTCCAAACGTGAAAGTATCGCCCAACTACCATGATATCTATGCCTGAATGTGAAAACCATACTTTCTCATTATAATATTGGGAACAAATAAATAAATATGGAAATAAATAAAAACGGATAAAAAATTGCATAATATTAATATATAAAGTAATAAAAAAATGCATAACAATAAATACAGAAATATATGTCTGCAGGTCTTCCGTAGCTTTATCTTCCGTGGCTTTTTTTAAGCTCTTCTTCAAATGTTACTTGCTACTGTGTGTAAAATTGTGAAATGGCGCCTCCGCGAGGTCATTTTTGGGACTTCGTTTATGTGTCGTGAAACAAATGATCACCACGACAGTCATTGCCCATGTACGGCAAGACGTTTGCACGTTTGCGTTTTTTAAAAGGTGCTCGTTTCATAAATTTGGATTAACAGTGTTAACGTGATCAGCCTGCTGGGTTTTCAATATTTTTCGACATGGGAATAGCCGATGAGGCTGACCGGACTTTATTTGTCGGAAACCTGGACCAGAAAGTAACAGAAGAACTTATATTCGAGCTGTTTTTACAAGTAAGTGCTTTAGCATCAGCAAGCTAATCAATCGCTAACGATGAACGAACTACTATATATATATATCTTTGTATATATCGCGGTAAAACTTATTATTTAAGCTTTAGCCAAATATTTACCAGAAACGCACACGCATGCTTTTTAGTTCTGTCTGCAGGCGCATGTTTTATAGGTGGCTACCAGAATATCGTAGTTTCTGTTTGAATAGATTATTATTGTCATACCGTATCCTCGTATGTCTCTCGTTTATTTGTTTGATGCTATTTTATAGTCTATAGCAGCTTTAGTTTTTAGGCTATTAGTTGATCAAATTTGTGTGCGACAATACAGTTGTATTTCTGCTGGGATGTTTATATTGGATTCCTACCAGCGATCCTTCTAAACGTTGTACACAACGAATGGTGGATTCAGGTTGTTGTTATTGACAGAAAGGTGTCTTGCTGTGTTTTTTAAAATAATTTTCCTGCACCTTTGCAAATGCACGTGAAAGTGACATTTGTCAATGTATGGTTACCTATACCTTAGATCTAATAATTAATTTACATTGTCATTATGATTGATCTGCCTTAATAATTATTATAGACATGCAGTAACACAGTATTTTTCATTCTAACAGGCTGGACCAGTGATCAAAGTCAAAATTCCTAAAGATAATGATGGAAAATCAAAACAGTTTGCATTTGTAAACTTTAAACATGAGGTCTCTGTGCCTTATGCCTTACATTTACTAAATGGAGTTCGTCTGTTTGGAAGGCAGCTCAATATAAAGTTCAGAGCTGGTAGGTTTTTTTGTTTTGTTTTGTTTTTTTTACATAATTTTGTTATGTAAACACTCTACACTAGCCAAACAATAAATCTAGTTGATTATTCCATAATGATGTTTCACAATCGGTCTTTTGAACATACAATTAGGATGTAATCAATCATCTCAACCTTGTGTGTGTGTGTGTGTGT
>JAZGTK010009037.1:0-17654 GCA_036877625.1 Ambastaia sidthimunki | reverse complement strand
CAAAATCGAGACGTTCCTTTAAAACAACCTTATACTGATCAATAATGTAGAAAAACACAGATCAGAAGAGGAAATAGAGGACGCAAAAATATATTCTAGAAAAGATAAAAAATCTGAATGTTAAACAGTAACATTGGCTCATTCATCACAAAGCAAAGACTCTTTACTGCTAAGACAGAAGTGAAGTCTTCAAATGAAGGCAAATTTCATACTGCTGTCTCCACAGGCTGCTGTATCATAAAGATGACTGACACACTCATGATTGGAGAGGTGAGGGCAGACCTGCAGCAGAAAACTGTCATCTGCATGAGCTGCTGAGAGAGGAGACCAACAATTCTGATGGACAGAAGAGCAGATGAGAATCCAGACCGGTGACCTATGAACTGAGCAAAACCAACAGGCAAACATGTTTGATCTATTGGTCATTGCTGAGAACACAAGAGATCTTTAAATATCTATACAGAAACAACTGTAGCAATGTAGCATCTTTAACATTTAGGAACTGAATATGAACCCTACACAGAGAAAATGGTTCTTGATAAGGAGACCCTACAGTTCTTAAGAAGAACCTTTGTTTTTAGGTGTGTATTGTTTATTTTCTATGGCACTAAAATAAGGTGGAAAGCAAATTTGCTTGAGTTCTCTGCGTCTCTGATTTTATGTTTTTATTTCATATGAGAAAATCTGGTGTCTGGTGATTTTGTTTGTTTGTTTGTTTATGTATCTTAGACAGAAACATTGCTCTCTGGATGTCCCTGTACAAATGAATACAAATTGTGTTTTTGTTTTATGAGTTTAGATCCTTCTGTGAAACTTCAGAAGCTTCTTTATCAAGTTCTGAATGGAACATCTCACTCAGAGCAGCCCAAGATGATCACATGTTTCTGGGACAGACTTCCTATATGCCGGCAGCCTGTGTGTGTATCCCTCCCACCCTCTCCAGAGGCCTGAAGATTCCATTTCATGACATCATTGTATTGACTGCACCGACAGATACAATTTTCAGAGAGGAGCCATCATATATAACTCTGTATATCATAATAAACCCATAACTGACAATGACACGTCATGACATTATATAGGCGAAATGGATCCCATTTCAAACTGGAAAATATATTTCAGAAGGTGAATATCTTTTTACAATCTTTCAACATTAGATTGTGAGACTTTCAGTGGTACCTGCTTTCCTCCTGCGGAAGAAGTTAGAAATGATATTATAACACAATGTATAATTATACAACAATTTCCACCTTCTATTGACTTAAACACACCCAGAGCAGAGAGATTTGGGGTAAGGTACTGTGCTTACCTGGTAATGTACCTGTCTGCATGGGAATTAAACCAGCAACTTTCAGATTACAAGCCTGAGTCTCAAACCAGTAGCCCACATCCAACACGTTTAACAGTCCATTTGTGCTACACACGTTTCCAAAAGAGTGAACTACTATGACATCACAGAGACTGACGGCTGACATCCTGAAGCAGAGAGTGAGAGAATGTCACACTTTCACACTGTCACATCTACAACAAGATTGTATAACAGCACTTACAGTATGTCCATTTTTAAATATGAAAATTAAGCATAAAAATGCATAATAACAATTACATTTTTTAAGGAAGGAACCAAACATTGTTGCTAAGCTGTGGGATGTTTTTGAATAATGTTCTTATAACCAAACAGTAACATTAAGACAACCTCTAGAAACTGAACAAACGTTCTTAGAATTGTCAAATGAATTTTTTTTTGTAATTTAGTGGAAACCTTAGGAAAATGTCCTTACAACTTAAAATTGTTAGCTGGGAAATCACAAAACACAAAATGGACAGTTCTATAAGCAATAATACATTCATTTTAAACATGCATGTATTTACGTCACGTTTTGAAGTGTTGCTTATGTCCTTAAGCTGCCGGGCCACATTATGTCAGAGGTGACTGTGAATAATTCTTTTTAAGGTAAGGGCTGAAAACAGATGAAAGTGCTGTGTTCATTTGAATGTATTGAGTTATTAGCAGCCTTTCTGTGTGTGTAAGTGTGTTAAGGCTGGATTAGTCTCTCACAGAGGGCTTAAAGTAGAGACAGGATAAGACTGAAACAGTGATAATGTTGTTTTGGGAGAGCAGTAGAGCTCATGACAGTACACGGACATGTGATGATGAAGACATCTGCATGACTTAACATGACTTCATAATGACCAGCTGATCACTGAGACTTAAAGCTCTTGTGACTGGATCAGGGCATCAATTATTGATTCTGAGCAGAGAATAAAAGCATCAATGATTGTTGCTTGATTTGTAATCATTTATAAAGCACTGAATCATGTTTCTTTATTTTGATTTTGAGGCACAGGCTCTGAAAAAGGACAACAGCATTGTCATGACTTCTTGTTATCTGTCTGTATAAGATCAATGAAAGGCAATACACTAGCATGTTTATAATAAACTGCAGTGATTTCATATCTGATAGTGAAAGCAAAGCAGAATACATACCCACACACACACACACACACACACATGTATGTTCGTGTATATATGTGTGTGTTGTATATATATGTGTGTGTGTTAAACACAGTGTTGACAACATGCAGCAAGAACAAGCAACAGCTGGTTTGTTGCATTCACAGGATGAAGCAGCTGTCAGTCTGGAGTTCACCAGCATCTGCTTGCGGCTCTGTGGGATCTGAGAAGACGTTCTCTGATGGGCAGCAAAGCATGCTGGTCCTGTCAGCCTGATGTTCTTTTAAGCGCACACACAAACTCAGCCTGACAGCAGCATCCACCTCAGTGTGAACATTATGTCAAGCAGCCCCTCGGCTTTACTGTAGCGGCTTTTAAACTCCAAGACTAACTTTAACTCCAAACTGAAGTTAGCTCACCCGTTTAATATTTTACTCTTTTTAGTAACTGTAGTAATTAAATTACTGAGGAACTGAGAAAACATATGTAACTGTGAGTCACTTGGGATAGAAGTGCCTGTCAAATGTGTTAAAAAAGGAGAAACATTTGAAATGTTCCGAGACCAGCTCCCTACAGCAACTTCTGCAAACATATTCATAATGTTTTTGGGCTCTTCTGAGATTTTACTGCTGCCTGAATAGATTTTGCTCCTCAGGCCACACATGAGAGCAAAGGTTGAAGAAAAAAAATTGAGCATTATGTCTTGATTCAGTGTGATTCAGTTTAGATTCCATGTGGATTCAGTGTGAATTCTGTGTGAATCCAAAACTCAAGCATGTATGAATGCATCCATCTATGCCTGGCAGAACTTTGGATCCCGATCCGTTTGGAACAGCTCTGGATCGATCTATAATATTTTATATTCCCACTTTGATGTAGCGCTAACACAACCTTACAAGAGATTTTATCCAATAACATTACATCACTATTTCAATTACTGTGGAGAAAGTGCTTGAATATGGACAACGAATAAATCAGGCCAGGAAACCAACCAAAGGTACTGGTTTATTTTCAGTAACAAGAGTGTAGTTTGGACTGTGAAAGCTTATGCAAACCGTCTGTGCACTGGCCTAATGCAGTTAGTCGCCTTTTAGCAGATCATTTTTATCCAAAGAAGCATGTAATCCATCATTAATGCTGTGCAGGTATTGTTTCCTTTTGAACACGACACAAATAGACCTGAGAAATCATCATTTCTCTGTTTAGAAGCCTCATGGTTTATCCATTAGGCCACCAGGCTAAAACCTACATGGCCAGAAGCCAGCACAGAAACTCTTTGGCTGAGAAATCTTGCAAGTGTGGGTTACATACGTGTCTCTGGTGTAAATAATGAGGAAGAAGGAGATGCAGAGTAGAATGGTTTAGAGAGGGGCATCACGACCGGGGAGTGACAGATAATACTTTAAACAGCGGAACCAGGCTGAAAATAAGTCATTGTCGTATTTTGTTACAGGACTGCAGACATATCGGCCTTTTCCAATGATACATTTACGACCTTTGACTCATCTTTTCCAAAGTTCCTGTTACCGTCACGTAACCTTTCAGGTAGGAGAAAATATTTCATTTTGTCAAAGAAGACAGGAAAAGATTTCATACTAGACCAAAGCAGTTGCACTTATGAACATTCTAGAATTAAAAGCTTCTTTTGAACTTTCTTCTAAATAATTGTATTAGTGTGATTTCAGTCCATTGTGAGTTTGCCTTTGTATTTGGTGGGAGTGCAGCTTTAATATATGTATATTTGCTATATCTTATAATGCATATTTAGAGTGCATAGCCCCAGTGTGCCCTTTGTATGACTTGATATTCTTTTGCATCTATAGACAAGAGAGCGCGAACATGTCCTAAAAAAATAAAACGAACGTTTCAACCATGTTTTGAAGGCTGGCTGTACATTTGAAGTGGAGAGGGGTGCAGAATGACTGAAAGCAATAACACATCACTGCATTTTAAACTAGTTATTTCTGACAGTCAGATGAATCTGCAGATTATTGCAGCATATACAGTACACTACCGTAAACATGCACCATCCCTCACTCATTTTTCTTTCCCACAAAATACAATTAGAATAATATTACAACTATTTGAATAATAGTAAACTCATCAAACTATATGAAATACCACAATAAAAACTGAACTCGACTACAACACTGTCTTGATGTTTGCAAAAATGTGCTCTTGGGCTTTTATCAGCCAGGTTTTTGAGGTCCAGGTTTTGTGGGTCCATTTCATCCTGATATGCTTTTTAAAATAGCAATTTCAGTTTTTTAACAGTAAGTTTGCTTTAATGCCAGACTCTTTTTCATTTTTTTCATGTTTTTTATTTTATTATTCTATCTAAGTCATCGATTTCAAAAACATTTCTTTAAACTCTAGTTTTGTAATGAAATGAAGTAATATGTTGTAAATTTTATCCTACAAAACTAATTTAGAACATTTAAGCACATGCTTTTAAAAGGTTTTTAAGACGGTCAATTGATCCTAAACTTTTGACCGGTAGTGTGTATATTTTATATTAAATACACATTTAGGACAAGTAGCGTTAAGCATGCATGCATATGCAGTCAAAACACACCTGTCATAACCTAAATCTACTTTAATGTACTTAAGTACTCTTGTATTTCACCTGGCTATGAACCAGGCCTGGTGGAGGCTTCCATTTCGTGCGTTTAACTTTATTTGCTGCACTCTCTGGCCATTGGCCTACGCGATTACCGCAGTCTTTATATCTAGTTAGGACTTTTTCGATTATCCAGTGCTAAAAGCAGTGGATTCGATTTCAAACTCTTTTTATTAGGTTTACCTAACGAGGACAGTTAGACCACAGAGCAGATACACTCTCCTGGATCTCCAGCAAATAATATTACATCTGCCTGCTCAGGAAGCCAGGGAAACTCAAAATGCTATTCACACGGCTCTGCTGTCAAAACAGCGTGGGCTTGAGCCATCACGATCCATTCTTCATCTAATACAAAACCTAATGTAAGATAGAAGATCAGGAAAATAAACAACTTTAGCAAACAACAAACATCCAATACAAGCAATATCCAATACTTTAGTTTCAATGCTAAAACGCCACATTTTTTCCAGCCACTGGATACCAATTAATCCACCCTTTCTCAAGCTAGATGGGTAGTTAGTATAATGGGTTTATTGTAGCAGTTCACATTTATGCATTTGACAGATGCTTTTATCCAGAGCACTCACAGTGTATACATTTCAGTTTCTGTGTTTTCTGGGAACCAAACCCTCAACCTTTGTGCTGGTAACTAACTGAGCTACAGGAACTCTCACAGTTCATGAGCTACAGGAACACTCACAGTTCATGAGCTACAGCAACACTCACAGTTCATGAGCTACAGGAACTCTCACAGTTCATGAGCTACAGGAACTCTCACAGTTCATGAGCTACAGGAACACTCACAGTTCATGAGCTACAGGAACACTCACAGTTCATGAGCTACAGGAACTCTCACAGTTCATGAGCTACAGGAACTCTCACAGTTCATGAGCTACAGGAACTCTCACAGTTCATGAGCTACAGGAACACTCACAGTTCATGAGCTACAGGAACTCTCACAGTTCATGAGTTATTTGTTTGCAGCTTGTGCTGTCCTTGTGTTAAATTATCATTCATAGACAAAACTAGAGTGTATTTATTTGATTTACATATAGGCCTTCATACTTAATGTCATTAACTGATGACACAGTTTGTCTGCTTGGGAAATGTAAAATTAACAGGCTGCATATTAAAACATACATGACCTTTCTGGATCATTTTTCATTATATTACAGAAGCCTTATGACCTCAGCTTTACCATAACGTCATTACCGCGCTGACAAATAGCGCAATATTTTGGAGAGCCCAAGCGCGCACCCGGAGAGGTCCATTTGAATGATGGCGGTGGGCACGCGAGATGTCAGGGGTGAGTGATGGTGTCGCGCGCATCTCATTGTCTCGCGCTCAGGTGGGGACTGAAGGTTTTACTCCCACCAGCAGGGAAATTAAAACACACCAGGATGCCGCGGCGCCGCGCACAGCCGCTTTTCACCGCACTGCGAGCATAACCCAAAACATATTAGTCAACTTTTTACATTAGAAACTCACAACAGCCGTTTCTGACGAGCGCTTTCACTACTTCTGCAGTTTGCCAACTCACCAGTGCGCAGGAGAACAAGATGCCGCACCAGGAGCAAGTGATGGTGCACGGGAACCTCTGCGCCCCGGGTCCTCCGAACAACTCCGGGTACAACACCAACCCCGTACCGGTCATCATTCAGACCGAATCCCGGGATAAATGGACCAAAAAAATGGACTTTCTTTTGTCGGTCATTGGGTTTGCCGTAGATCTTGGAAATGTCTGGAGATTTCCATATATCTGTTATCAGAACGGGGGTGGTAAGAGTTTTTTTTTTTAAGAAATCCGTTTGTATTCATACTTTTTTTTACTTTATAAATTACAGTTTTGATTGTAGATATATTTTGCATACAAATTTATAGTTGTTTTTTGTTTGCTTCAATTAAAATGGAAATTAAGTATAATATATAGTATATATAATATAGTATCATTCTTGATAGGTGTGTGAGATGTCGCAGGTTCTGAAACTAAATATTTGTTAGGAATTAAAATGCTTTAATAAACCTCTTAACTAATAAGCAACACAATTTAAATAACAGTTTTGCTTTATTAAAGACGCAAAAAAACAAAACAGAAATCTGAAGTTTAAAAGCACCAAAAGAAAAGATACAATACTCGCTCAATTATATTTGTCAAATTAATGAAGAAAATGCAGGACAAGCCTAAATGAAAAAACTACTGCAATTGGAGAAATTGTTGTTTTGTGTCGGTAGAAGAAGCCGTTCACATGTTATTTATCACACAGGCATTACATTCTCCATAATTGAAATAATGTAAACTATTATTTTTAATGATGCTTTTTAAAAACACTTTTCAAAGCACAATTTGGGCAGCTGCGGTCGTCAACCACGCAAAAGCTTAAAAACTGGGCTTTCGGCATTTATATTCAAATGCATGACTAAATCACATTTAGTAAAAGAGAGAAATAGCGAGTATAACAAGTTTTCTCAAAGTTTTACATTTAGCTTAATCTTTATTTTTTAACTTCGTTATTTATTTATTATTAATCGTTATTCAAACATTTCTTAATTGTGTAACGTTTTAAAACGTTCCACTAACAACTTAAAGATAACGTTTCCATATCAGTGACATTTAAGGAAAAGATGTAGTAATGTTTAGTGAATGTTAGCCAGCGTTCTGCTCATATTTCACGGCTCTTTTGATAGGGGCTTTCCTCATTCCTTATGTCCTGATGGCTGTGTTTGGCGGAGTGCCACTTTTCTACATGGAATTAGCTTTGGGTCAGTTCCACAGAACAGGTGCCATATCCATTTGGAAACACATTTGCCCCATTTTTAAAGGTAAGCAAATAATCAACCGAACGTGTTTTTTTTCCTCCCAACAAAACTTTGAAAGTAAAAACTGTATCATTGATAATAAAGCTGCTAAATGTTTAGTTTAAAAACAAACCATTTAGATCTTAAGCAAGTACATAACAGATGAAGTACGTATGTAATCTGCAGTTTTATGTTTTAAACAGAGATGGCGGTAGAGAGGCAAACGTTACAGATTTACAGCTTTAAATAAGATGTATATAAAAAAGAAAGATTAAACAGACAGTATTATGTGCCAAAATCAAGTCAAAATATTGACATGCTGTCTTCTCCATCAGGCATCGGTTTCGCCATCTGTATCATTGCCCTGTATGTGTCCTTCTACTATAACACCATCATCGCTTGGGCTCTGTTCTACTTCTACTCGTCGTTCAGCAGCACACTGCCCTGGACAAACTGTGATAATGACTGGAACACGGAAAACTGCACTAACTACTTCGGAAAAGACAACGTGACCTGGACAAACTACTCGCGATCACCCGCCGAGGAGTTTTACACGTAAGTGCATGTAAGTGGCTGCGGTGCGAAAGACAGAAAGAGAAAGACAGACAGATCAAACGAGAATGAAGGGAAGATTCAGTGAAGAAATAAACAGGGACAGGAGCAGAATCTATTCATAGATTAATACAGTGCAAATGTGGAAAATATACATTATATAAAACAAAAGTATAAGCTAAACTCTGAAATTATAAAAATAGAAAAATAGATATTCCAGTGCTTACAATACTGTTATGTGGCCTCAAATGGAAATATACTTAAGACCATATGTATTCCCAGCTAACAGGGAATGTTCTCAGAACGTTAGCTAACATTGTCTAAAGTTATCTCGGTTTTAAAAAAGTAATAAAAAAATGTTCTTGCAGTAATGTTAGTAGAACTTTTGACTTTACATAGCAAAACATTATTCTTAAATAGTTAGTGCAAGGTTTTAAAAACATTGCAAAGTTAAAAAATGTTTAAATGACGTTCCTGTAAGAAAGAATTAATGTTTATACTATGTCTAAAAAACAAACATTTTGAATGTTCCTAGACCATTCACAATAACATTTTTAACTTTTGTCACGTAATGGAAATGTTAGGGAAATGTTCTTACAGGCTGAAAATGTTAGCTGGGTTTAGCCTCAACGGTCATTTGACTTTTAACTGTTAAAAGTGAATGTATTAGGAGTTCTGAAATGTTCATTTCTACTTACATAAGCCTTTTAGATTCATACAATGCCATGAAACATCATAAGCATTGAGATCATGGAGGGCACAACATTCTGCAGCCAATAATTCCTGATCCCACGTTTGAATATCCTTAAAACAGGAGGAACGTTCTGGCGGTCCATGAATCATCCGGGCTTAATGATGTGGGATACATTCGCTGGCAGCTGATGTTGTGTCTCTTCCTCATCTTCACCATCGTCTACTTCAGTCTGTGGAAAGGAGTGAAGACGTCAGGAAAGGTTTCAGAGACTTTGAACTGTTTGACTGTTGCGGTCTGAGGCAGAACTCATCTAACTGCATGTTCTCTTGGTCCTCAGGTGGTTTGGGTTACTGCTACTCTGCCTTATGTGGTGCTGTTGATTCTAATGATCCGTGGTGCCACTCTGCCAGGAGCTTGGAAGGGTGTCGTGTTTTACCTCAATCCTAAATGGGAGAAACTGAAGGAGACCAGTGTAAGTTCTTGTCTTAGTACTGCTTGTTCAGTTCTAGCAGATTCACTGTTAAATTAGATTGTGTGGTTTCTTAACATACTTGCTTATCTTGTTACTCTTTTAAAGACGCTGTTGTAATGTATTATAATGGCTGCATGTATGTTGGCAGGAGAGAATTTTTATTTCATGCATTAATAAAAAAGCACTTGAGCTTTTATGGACTTGAATCCCATGAATTAATAGTATTGAGGCAAAAGCATGTATGCTTTTATCCAAAGCGACATACAGGGTATTCAACATATAGAGTTTATCAGCACAGTCGCTCGTGTGCTTCTGGGAATCGAACCTTTCAGTTGCTAACACAATGTTTTACCAACAGGAACACTGACACACAAATATATATATCTATCATAAAGAGCATAATTTAACACAAATTTTGACATCACAATGTGTTGCTACACGGCACAGCAGTGAATGAAGGCAATATCTCTGTGCTTTTGAAATGTTTTGCTTTTACTGCTGTTGGCTCTGTGATGCAGATCCTGCCGAGGACCGAAATGAGAAGCAAAAATAAAGCACTAGGGGCTAATGAGATGCGTAATTGGTTTAGAATTTTTTCCATCATGAAAGGGCCTCACGCTCATTGACACGCACTGGCCGACACACACACACAAACACGCGCATGCACGTGTTTCTCATGTTGCACAAATCTTCAGATCTGAGCAAGCTCCGCCTCCACGCTTTTCCAGTATTCTGTGATGTCATTGTCTTTGCCATTTCCCCGAATCCAACCCAAACTGTTTGTCTTTCTGAAATGTGATGTTTTCTTTGAGCTGTGATCATGTTGTTTGCAGTGAAGTGCAGATCTAAGACATGTGTGTTCTGCAGGTTTGGGTAGATGCAGCTGCACAAATCTTCTTCTCTCTTGGTCCAGGGTTTGGTGTGCTGCTTGCCCTGTCCAGCTACAATTCCTTTAACAACAACTGCTACAGGTACAGATTAAACATCCACATTCATTACATTGATTTGTTCTCAAGCAGGTAAACTGTCAAAAACTACAACAGAGATTGATGGCTGTTTCGTTATTTATTAATTCCTAAAACAGAACTCATTAATACAATTATTCAAACTCTCAAAATGGAATAACAGACAGTTTATTTGACCCAAAACGCTGTGAAAGTCAACAGCAGTGAAATGGACCTGTCAACCCGGCCAAAGCCACCCTCACTCGCTCCTGATTATGATCCTATCTATAGCTTATCCATTTATTTACATTTAGATCTGTGTCTACTGTAAGATAATGCTTTCAAAATCAAGTGACTACGATAAGTCACAACAAATTCCACTGAAAATCCCATCCTGTCCACTGCATCACTGCATCTGTAGTCTAAACAGTAAGATTACAGTCATGATCATCTGAAATCTAAGGTATTTTATTGAAAGAAAAGGGCTTGCTGTCTTGGGCCATGAAGCAACCACCTAGCAACACCCTGACAACCATCCACAACACCGTATCATCATAGTTCTGAGCTATTTTATGGGCAAGCACCACTCACATAAACGATTAATGATATTTTTATATGTTTTGTACAGAGATGCCATCGTGACCAGTCTGGTAAACTGCCTGACGAGTTTTGTGTCAGGGTTTGTTATTTTTACTGTCCTGGGTTATATGGCTGAACAGAGAAATGTAAACGTTGAGGATGTGGCCAGGGATAAAGGTGATCTTTGCTATTAGTGTCTTATTGTTATTACAGTGAATTATGTGGCTGCAGTAAACATACTACATAGGGCTTGTTTCTCTCTTTATGGTGTGTGTATTCTGTGTAGGGCCGAGTCTGCTCTTCATCACATATCCTGAGGCCATTGCAAACATGGTCGGGTCGACTTTCTTCGCCATCATCTTCTTTGTGATGATGATCACACTGGGACTGGATAGCACTGTATGTACACACCTATACTGCTGACATAATGATGTCATGCACATACTGTATATACACATATTTACTTAATGATGTCATGCACATATGTACACATACACATAATGTAATAATGTATGTAAATGTGTATATATTTACAAACAATGTAAATATGTGTATATATATGTGCATGACATCATTAGGTAAATATGTGTATATATGTGCATGACGTCATTATGTAAATATGTATATATATGTGCATGACATCATTATGTAAATATGTGTATATATGTGCATGACATCATTATGTAAATATGTGTATATATGTGCATGACATCATTAAGTAAATATGTGTACAGCGTCAGCAAAAATACCTAATTTGTCTCATAAACATGAAGACGGAAGGACAAACAGAACTAGATTCAAACCTTTTTTCAATGTTTACATACACCAAATGCAATACAATGAGATCCAGACAACTGAGTCTGCAGTAAGCAGTTGTAAGCAGTCTGAGTTGCAATTATTGTGGAGAAATAAGAAAATAAGGATGAGAGGCCACTGTACCTCACAAGCACTGAAATATACGACTGGATTCAATGTTAATCAGACTCACTTGAAGTTCTTGTTTCTTGTATGGTCTGGTCTCATTGTGTCATCAGTTTGGTGGTCTGGAGGCCATCATCACAGCTGTAATGGACGAGTACCCGGATGTCCTTTCACATCGGCGAGAGCTGTTTGTTCTTGGGCTGGTGGTCGTTTGCTTTTTGGGCTCTCTCAGCACCCTGACTAAAGTGAGTCCCAACATCTGTCTCTTCTGTGTTTGTTTACATGTTATTTAAACAGTGCACGAGACAGAACTTGCTTTTACATTTAATGTATTTTTTGTTTGGAAATTGGATTTAGGCTTTACATTTTTTAGGTTTAATTAGATTTACTGCTATAAATGTATACCTGAATACATTTATTTAGTTTTGTTTGGGTGATTATTGCCAGGGTGGTGCTTATGTGGTGAAGTTACTAGAAGAATTTGGAGTTGGGTCTTCAATTATAGCTATAGTCTTTTTGGAGGCCACTGCTGTATCCTGGTTTTATGGTAAGAACTTTTGAAAACTCAATTTCCATGATAATTCCATAATCCACTGTAACTGTATAGGAATTTTAAACCACATATTCATAGTAAAGAAGTTTTTCTCCAGGTATAAACAGATTCAGCAATGATGTCAAAGCAATGCTGGGCTATACTCCAGGACTCTTCTGGAAACTGTGTTGGGTTGCTATCAGCCCAGCATTTCTGGCTGTAAGTTTAAACCAACATCTCACTTAACACTGAAGATATGTGAAATGTTTTGCTGCTGGTTAAACATTCAAAACATATTTTATTCACTCAAAAACATCTTCTTAACTCTTAATACATAATCTCATTCTCTCACTTGCCCACACTGTCACTACTAATGTCAGACTCCACCCAGCTAACAATATTCGAATGTAAGAACGTTTTCATTAAGTAACAAAAACATTATAAAGTTCCAAGAATGTTCAAAACATCAATTTTTTAGTCGTCGTACTAACATTATTGTTTAGTTATACAAACTTCATTCAAACATTTTTTAAATTCTGTATTTATGTTTAAAGGACTTAAGAATAATGTTTTTGACATATATATTAAATGTAAAATTTAAAAATAAAAATGTTCTAATAACATAATATTCAATAACAACTGCAAGAACGTTTTTGATAGCTGCGAACCTTATGAGAACTGTAGCCAATGTTCTAAAAACGTTCCCTGTTAGCTGGCCATGCACTCTCACAACGTAATATCCCTCTGAATACACTTCTGAATACATCACAGTTAATCTCAACTGCCTGAGCCGGAATAAACAGCTGACATCTCCACAATCATTTTTTTTTCATAATTTTGCTGTTCTTCCTTCATTGCTTTAAAGCACATGACAAACGGAGGCCTCTCTCTCCTCTCCAGAGATACTGTGAGGTTATTTGAGCTGCTGGAGAGAGACATTTGTCACTGTTCTTTCAAGACATGAAGTCCAGAGTTCACTGATCTATGATCAGTTGTCTCTAGGGTGATGTGTAGAGCCCACAGGATAATAATGATGTTTATAGAATAATCTGATCACAGCCTCACTGCTTTCAAATATATCAAGCTGTGTGAACTCACAGTGAGTGAGTTCTGCGACCTACACAGTGTTCATTGCTGAATAAAACTGATAAGTAATTTACTTTCTCAAAGGATCACATTAGATTAAGCAGAACCTGCTGTTTGTCTTAAACCTGCATGGCATAATCTTATAAAACATCATTTTTAAAATATGAACTATTAACTATGTTAAGATCATTCATAAAGTAACATTACGAACATTTATGAGCTGGGGATTCACATGAATTTGTGCAATGTGATTCGTATGCAAACTTATTTATTTAAAGCACTTGCGCATTAAAAAAAGCAAGGATGAAACTCCACCCTAAAGCTAGCCATTACTGGGGCGAATGTATGAATGTGATCATACAAATTCATGTGAATTTTTTAAATTGTCAAATAATTTAAGCAAAAGAAAGTGTCAAAAAAGCACAACAAAATAAAATTGCACATGAATTTTTTACAACAAGATCTGTCCTGCAGCAAAACCTCTGCAACAGATAACAAACTGCTTTATTTATTCTTTTCGCTTAAAGCTGCTAAATTTGTTTTTTGTTTTCTGTATTTGCTCTTACAGTACATTATCATCAGCTCACTGTTGAACCCTCAACCCCTCACGCTATTCGACTATGACTTCCCAGACTGGAGCATCATGGTAGGTTACATCATCGGAGCATCATCCTTCATTTGGATCCCCATATACATGGTGTACAAGCTTGTGTGGACTCCAGGCTCCCTTAAACAGGTAGGATTGCTCAAAACATCCAGCAATTAAGCAAAGAGTCGGTTAACAACAGACTAGCTAACTAAGAGTTACTTACTAGGCCTGCCAATTAATAAGCCCCTCTAGAAAAAATACAAAATGGCTTAAGGGTAGGGTAGGTACTACCTGCTTTGTAGTAACTTGTGGTTTTGATCCAATTTCAGCGTCTTGCTGTTTGTCTGCGACCGGAGAGAACTCTACCAGACATCCACCCGGACAGCATGTGTATGAGTCCAGTTCCCTAGTGCTTCACTGAGACCAAAACAACCACAACCACTCACACACTGAGAGGACACGTGTTCTAAAGGGAACTAAGAATTTAATGTAAGGATAAAAGGCAACTTTCGCAGTTTCTGTAATTTCCCCCACTAAAAATAATACTCAAAATGATCTATTTGAAAGAAGTATGGCCTTCAAATAGATTTATTCCGAAAAATAAAACACTGATGTTTAATGTAAATTATGATCCCTAATTTAACATGCTGTGCAATTTATAAACTGTTCATGCTCTTTTTAAAATTAATTTAAGGTCTGAGTGTAAGATGTGTAAGAGTTCAGTGATATTTTTATGTTGTAAGTCATATATAACTACTCTCCAAGTTACAAAACATTTCTGAGAAAGATGCGAGATATCGTAAATAAGATGACCTCACAGTGAGAAATTCAGCCAATGAGAAGAGAGAGATCTTCATATATTTCATTCTCTCTCACATTTTTCAGAAATAACTTTTGTCAACATTTAAACATGGTGTGTTCTGCCTTAACTCTGCCTAAATATTGTAGCTAATTTATGTCAAAACTTTTGTATCATCTGTATTGATATTGTGCCTCATCAAGAAAAAAAACCTCCAATTTCTCATTCTCTAACAAAACTTGAGACCAAATTCTAGCTATGTGTAACGTGCTAAATTTATTCCCACGATTTTTTTCCAAATAAAGTACTGCGGATGTTATGGAACTCTGGATGTGAATTTTAACTCGCTATAACTGTCCTGTTATGGAAAGTCCTGTTAGTATGTCTGTCTATCAATCTATCTATCCTTAAAGGATTAATATGGATTTGATTAAGCTTTCATTCTCTTAGTGTGAACAGCCTCGCACTGTTGTAGCCTAATTACCATGTTGATTTGCATTGGGCTGCGGTAACCAGCATCTGCAAACACACGCGGCTAAGAGAACTGCATTGTGTCAAGCATTTAAATGAGATGTTTTATTAAAGACCAGATCTTCAATGGCCACCAATCACAGCTCTGGGAAACGAGCCTCAGTGGTGCCAGCTTCAGGTATGGTGTGAGAGAATAGAGAAAAGATAATGCTATTCCACATTCAACCTCTTCTAGCAGAGGACACAGAATGGATCAAAGGCTTCAGACGACTGGAGCAGAGGTGGACCTCAGACTCAACTACAGAGGATCCTAACAAAAGGGCTGCGGGCTCTGTGCTCTGCTGTTAATTACCGAAATAAAAGAGCAAGAGTTCACACTGCATGGAAAGCTTGTGAGTGAAGAACTGTATTCTGACCTGAACAGGGCAGTTCACAGATATCATGACATTAACATTATAGGTTCAAATAGGTTCAGATGGGAGGTGTACTTAATAGATGCTGAGAATGGCCACCATTTTTTCTGTGATGTTTTCATTACTTTTTGTAACCTTACAACTGTTTTTTACACTTAAAAAACACTTAAAAGTCCAGCAGTATGCCAAAAATTAGAAATATTCCATGTAATTACTGGAAATGAGTTCATTAAAACTACATGTATAATTACTTGAGAATTCTGAAAATGGCATTTAAATAATCTAATTTTGAATGACATGTAGCATGTTAGTACAGCAGAGCATGTCAGAAACTTACAGCTGCATGGAAAAATCTACTGTATGGTGATTTTACCGATTATGATTTTATAATCTCTCTCATGTGTAAGTGGCTCTGGATAAAACTGCTAAACGAATAAATGTAATTGCAGGATTTCAATTAATATGTTGCAAGCATACAGATTTAATAACATACAACATACATGCAAGTATTTCAGTATATCCTGTCTCATCTAAAACCAACCCCCACTCCAGAAAAAAATGTTGCATGTTTCATTGACATCTATTGTTTTCATACTGATTTAAAGATTTTCTATGCCCTACCCATAAATCTAACTATCATTTACTCTTTAATTTATTTATTAATATTCGTTTATTTATTGACACTGTCTGTAAGACCCAAAAGGCTTCACTGGGATGTTGATAAGTGACGGCGTTAGGACCTCGCAGCACACAGCTGCTGGGTGGTTGATTTCGCATCACTGCCGCTGCTCCGCGATGTCAACACATCCGCTCTTCCTGTTTTTCTCTTTAACATTTATATCTGGAAATGCGCAGCTGGATGAGACTAAAACAAACAACAGACCGTATGAAGTCCTGCTCAAGCAAAATATGGGTAAGAATGAAAAATAAACGGGTTTGAACCTGCGCTTCGGCCTTTCGCATCATGTATGATGAACCTGCTATTGATACCACATGACTGCCCAGTTAACCATTCATTTAATGTATTAATAAAAACTGTTTGTACCTGGTAAAATAGATTATAAAACAGAAATGCAATATTGTTTACAGATAAATAAATAAACGTGTTACGTAATCATAATCTGCTAACCTAGATTAGCACAATGTATATTTTAATGAGATGTATAGAAAGGTTTGTATCGGCATGTTTACGTTTCTATATTGTTTATATAATTGTATTTTTTGCAGTTCTTTTCTTAAGTGTTCTCTCCACACTGTTGGTGATCATTATTGGTGTGGCAGTTTGCGTCTACAAACCTGTCCGACGCCGGTGAAAGATCCTCTGTACGAAAAACACGATGAACGCCCATGTGGATCCTACTATGGTGACGCGTTGGTACTTGATATTCACAATTAAAGGCTTCGCCATTGGACAAAAACAACGCAACGTCAGCACGAACTAATTAATATTCAGAGCCAAGCCTTCGCCTGTGGAACATAACCAGTCGCTAGTATGAATAAACTAGTATATAATCCACGCGTTACCAGGTTGTTTAATTAAACCAAGCCTTTATATTTAATTAAACTCAACGGGAAATGAGACACTAAGGATTGTCGTTTAATGCGATAAGAGTAACTTGACAATGTGGGAGTTTTAATATTAAACACATATAGTGTCACAACTTCAGGACATTTGTGTATTTTTTGTGCTGCTAAATTATGTTTGGTCTGATTGTACGTGCATTTATTATT
>JAZGTK010009036.1:0-17655 GCA_036877625.1 Ambastaia sidthimunki | reverse complement strand
GAACAGATTGTACTTGTTATTGTGCATAATGCAGCCCTTGAAATGCAGTTAGCATCTGATTAGATGTTCAAATAGCCGTTCAAAATGTGTATCTATATTAATATAGTCATATATATTGAAATATTATGGTGCTATAAAATAATTCTATGTTGTGAGGTAGAGAAAAGAAGAGACCTGCTCGGTTGTAGCTCAATTGGTAGAGCATTGTGATAATAACACAAAGGATGTGGGTTTGATTCCAATGGAATACATACACTGATTAAAATGTACACTGCACACAAATGTTCATTGTACAGAAACATGCTGCTGACCACAACAGTGGCAAGATTGAGGATGAGGTATGAGGGCAAGTTATTGAGGTAGTGCCAACAACAAGTGATGAGGAAATGATAAGAAACGTTGTAAATTC
This sequence comes from Ambastaia sidthimunki, assembly GCA_036877625.1. Lineage (NCBI taxonomy): Eukaryota > Metazoa > Chordata > Actinopteri > Cypriniformes > Botiidae > Ambastaia > Ambastaia sidthimunki. The sequence goes on along the minus strand of JAZGTK010009036.1, from coordinate 17,246 downwards.
TTATAGAAAGTGTGAAAACAGCATGATGATAATATTGTGCAGTACAGCATTGATCTCAGACTGGTTGTTTGATCCCTCAAGGGAGAAATTTACCCTCCTTTCTCAACACTTCAAGACTGGTCACTGATCAATACATTCAGGCTGTCCAGGGTAACAGGTTCAGCAGGCCCGGGTGGGTTTAGGTGACAGGTGAAGACAGAGTGTGACCCCTCCTATGAAACTAACTGTGAAACTATGCTTTTTGAGCTTGTATTTAAAAAAAAAAAGCTAAATTTGGTGCTTAAGTGATTCTGTATAATTATAACATTATGTTGGATATACTGAAGGTAGGTGTGTTATAGGTAACTATCATGTAAAAAATCATGTAAAAAAGCATCTAAATCATGATTGTATGTTATGTTATTGTCTGCATAAAGATAAAACATCCAGTTTTTTAGATGTATTAGTTGTATTAACATTATTGCTTGTTTAAGAATGTTATTCAAACCTTTTTTAAATCTTAAACGCTTGTTAAAACATTTCACTAACTACTAAAGGATTAGTTATTATTATTATAGTTAACACAATGTCGTTATTATATAAAAATGATATATAGATTGATATATGATATACGTTCAGCAAGAACATTTTTGATAACGTTGAGTGAATTTTTAGAGAACGTTAGCCAACGTTCTGATAACGTTTTCTGATAGCTGGGCTGTGAGCTACTGTTGTAGCCTTTTGTGAGTCTATTAGCTGTCAAAAGAGCTTTTTTACATTGCAGTATTGATTGTGTATTTACCTGAGCTGTACAGCCAACTATTGTGTATGTGTAATATACCTTAAAAGCGGCTTCTTTTAATGTGAACTTTGTTTACACAATATTCATAACTGAAGGAAATTATATATACAGTAACATAACTTAAATCTCTAATGACCATATCTTCATCTTTAGGTGTCACATACGGATTAACACTTTTACAAGTCAAACGTCCAAAGTCAACACGTTCAATAAAAGAAATTAATTATTAATCGCATTAACGACCCTGTTTTTATACATTTCAATAGGATTGATATCACTAAACACCTCAAACGCTATTCTAGCGTGGGAATAAAATGTGCAAACATCATTTTCATAAATGAAACTTAAGTAAAAAAAATCAGAGACCCTTGGAGCGCGCTCACGCGTTGGCACAGCAGCGGGGGCGCGCATCACTTCCTGTGCACGCTGGGCGCTTTTAACTCCGACAGGAGAACCGTGACGGGGGGAGCGAGTCGACGAAGTCATCCAAAACAGCAACAATTAACAACATACCGGATTTAATACCCCACCGAACTGCTCGGGATTAATCGGGTAGGTTGTGAAGTCTCGTTTCTGGGTGTTTTCTGCACTGTTGGCGTTTGTAGCGGTTTAATATTTCCAGGGTTAGTGAGTCTGTCAGGAGCCCCAGTTGTGTTAGCCCGCCGTTGCTAACTAACAGCACGGCTGAGCATCGCTCCCTCCCAAGTTAAGCATTAAAACAAGGCTCGTGTTTATGACATAACGGTTTATAAGATGTTATATGTGTTATAATGACATCTTCAGCATCACACGACCAGCCTCCACAGCTGTGGTGTGTCATTAAATGTGATGTTTGTATCAGTAACTGTCTGTATTTTACTGTTTGGACACATACAAGTTTTGCACTTCCATGGCGACCAGAAAGTGAAATTAAAACACGATTTCTGCACTTTTCTGTGTCCCTTGATTTGCAATCACATTTTTTCGTCAGCTGTGATTGTTTTGGAGTAAGATGTGTGCGACAGAAATGTTATTTCACCTGTTATTCGTAGCATTTTTGAAAGTCACTGCTGTAATGTTATTATAAAGTAGTTTGAAGTTGGTTAATAAAGTGTCTTGACTTTATTTTCTCAGCAGTGTCTCGTTTCTTAAGGCGGTTCATTTCTTTTATTTGGTTTGTCAGGGTTGCGCAACAGTCACACAACTAAAGGCAGAATAACGGGTTCTGCAAATCAGCTCAGATAAACATCAATAACGTCTGAAATTTATGTGTTTGGTATGTGTTTATTATACGTGTTTATAATTATTTTGGTGTAATTACTGGGCAGAATAATTTGTAGGAGACAGAAAATGACTTTGATATCTGGATTTTAAAACAAGGAAGTATTTATCAGTATTTGTCCTATCAGAACAGATTACCTTGAGGGCTAACATTTGCCATACAAATTCATGCTGTTTAGTAATGTAGAGAGATTTACCATAACTAACTGGCTCTTAATTTGCCTTTGACAAAACGAGTAGATATCTCTGTGAAAAGAATCATTTCAGAGTTTATAGAAAGCATCAAAACGAAACATGAATGAAAAGTGTTAAAGTGTTTTCAGGGAAGAACTGATTTGTACGCAGGATAATAACACAGGAATTCGTGGCCTTTGGGAAGGATTTATGAAGTGCTTTGGGTTCAAAAGATGTTTTAGCTCTGTGTGATGTTTTTCAGAAAAAGTCTTTGTGTCTGTCAGTTAGACTTGCTTGTAGCTTTTAGTGTAAATTCTCCACCAAGATACACACAAAAGAGTGTTTGGTAGTGATGGGTTAACGCTGCACTCGAACTCTGTTTTACTTTTAACTATCAGCGAGAATGAATTTCTGTGCTTTGTTTTCCAGTGTGAGGCTTGTGCTCTGTTTAACAGGTTGATGTTTTTGGTCTCCCAGGATTTTATCTCTTGGTTACAGGGGCCTTGTCGTCCCCGTGGTTTTCTGACATACAGGCGCAAAGTGGAAATTATGAAGTGGGTCAGTGAAAGCAAGGTGGTTTTGCATTTAGACAACCAAGGTTAAAGGAAGTGTATTTGTCAATTCAGTTTATTTCTGCATTTCTTGAGTGACGTTGTGTTTGAGTCACAGGCATTATTTCCTGGATTTTGACACGTTATTTCTCAGAGTTACGATAAGGTTTTAGGTTTGGCTAAACTTGTATCTGAGTTTCTTCAAGGTTCATAATGTTTCAACTATGTGGATATGTGGCATCTATCTGTTCTTATGTGTCAGGGGAACTTACCCACAACTAGGTGGATGTTTATTCTAGGACTAGTTAGGCCCAGCAGGGCTTGGCTTTGTGTTCTTGCTGTCACTATAGCGTGAAACATGTCCTGAGATTTTGAAGGTGGTTCAGGTAATACTCATTCATAAGTCTGTGTTATATCAAAGATATGTTTGAAATTTGAAGAATGCTTTCAATCAATTCATAAATAAACATTCCGGGATTTACACATTGTAGTCATTAAATATTTGCCTGATTGTGTCTTAAAACACATGGATTATAAGATTTGATGCGGTGATGGTTTGAAATCAGTTGGCTTAAAAGAAATGACTGAAATACCTGAAGTCAGTCAAACTCATTAACTGGGCATCTGTCAGGTCACATGAAGGTTTGTTTAAACAACCACCTGTTGTTTAAACACGAGATAGCAACACTAATAGAGGGTTTGGTAAAGTTTGGTCCATTTAACCTGTTATATGAAGACTTTTTAGATTAAATGGATGGTTATGATAGTATTTAGTGGTGAAAGACAATTTCACAGTTTCATTTTCACATTCATGATAAATTTCTCTTGAGTTCTCGTTGTTTCCACGTGAAACTTTAGATTCAGCTTGACTAAGCTGAGTGATATAGTTGAGGGGAAATATTTCCTGGTATTGTTGCTGTGAGCAAACCTCAAATCTTTCATTGATTAATGTACAACATGCTCTTAAACCAAGATACTGGTTTTATTTTTTTATGCTGAATTTTTCTGTCCCAGGAAGTCATGCAAACAAATCTTGTTGTTTTACTGTGTGATTAAGTATTAATATTAATGAAAATTTTATGTGGATCAGTTCTGCTAGCTTCTGTGTAGATTCGACCTCCTAACTAGTTGCTTATCCTGTTCACAGATGTTATATAAATGCTCTAGTTCTGACCAAGTGAAAGTTATAACAGTCTAATGTCATACTGTGTCCCCTTTTTTCTGTAATTACTACACTGTTAGCTCACACACCAAAATCGTGAAAGCATTTATTTCCAGCTGTGCCTTTGTAAAAAGTCCCCAGCAAAATACGGCCTGTTTGGTTCAATGTATTTATCATCCTTTTTTAATTTACAATTTGTTGGGAACATAATAATACACAGAACTGTTTAACAGTCTTTTGCCAGCCACATGGATTCAGTTTGTTTCTGTTTCTTCATTCATGTCAAAGTTTACAGTTATCTGTTGAATTGTAGATATTTCTCAGGTGTTGAACACGTTAATGAACCTGAAGTGATCTGATGTGTTTTTAAAGACTTGTTTTTGGTTCTGTACTAAAAGGATGGGAACCAGTTCTTACTTCTGTGACACAATGTATCTTTTGTTGTCGTGTTTAATACGTTTAATACTGATGGTGGATTGGCTGATATACTGACCTATGACCCCGAGCAGCAGTGAATTTGTTGTATACTGCATTGTTTTTGATTAACGGCCCTTTTTACAAAACATCTAATATTTTTCTACTGCTCTGCTAATCTAACACATGCAATCCAGATGCGTGGAGACTCCAGCCAATGTTTATCCGCCATCATTCGTCTCTGACTTGGCTAAGAGCTTGTAGACTTTGAATGTTCTTAACTTTTAATTCGCTGATCCTTTTCCATACAAATACAATAGTTGCTTTTTCTTAAAGGGCCGGTGCACCTTTTGTTGGTTCAGTGTGTGCTCAGTAATTGCTGGGGAATGTTCCTAAACGCGTTATTATTGGCTTAAAATGGAGATTTGCGTTTGTTTTCACAAGCATATCGAAGTTCAGCAGTAATTATGGTCTGATGACTCAGGGCCAGTGTGAGAAGGTTTCAGACCAGCTGACAAAAGTCTCACATGTTCTATTGATCATGTGTGTGTTTTATTGCCTTGCCCACTTAATCATTTGGTTTTCTGTGATGTTTTGAACCTTGTTTGTTTCACCAAGTGTCACCAAGGTCAAGTTTTCAAGCAGGTTAATGTAGATGAGGTTTAAAGGTTTGTAAATGTATAGCTATAGTTACATTATAAATTGAGTTACATTTGTTAAGTTACAATTGAGTTATTGTGAGATTTAGTAGTATTGCAATTACAAATGTAATGTGTTATTTGTTGTAAATTTGTTAAAGCTGCAATCTGTAACTTTTGCCTACTTTTTGCCGTCTCTCTTTGAACCATAAAAATGCAGGTAACTTTATAAATCTTTAAGTTTATAAACCAAACTTATAATTGAACACGGATCTGTCATCATAAGTAACCCAATAACTAATTTCCGTTTTTTATTATTATTCTTATTTGTTTATTTAAAAAGTTATGGATTGCAGCTTAATTTAAAATATATTTTTAATGTTTTTGAAAATGTCACATCAAAGTGTCTTTTTTAATAAAAATGCTAGGTCTTTTAGCCTAGCGTGACCCAGCACATTTGTTTTAGCATTAGATGTTAGATGCTAGCACAGATCCTGGCTAAATGGAGCTGAACTTAATAGGTAAATGTTTCAACTTTCAAAGCTACATGAGTCGCCATGGGCTACACAGCGGGAAAGATTTCTGTGTATTTATGTTAATGGACTTTACATTTACCCATTCAAGCACATTCTAGTGTGTTTGTCAGTGCATATGAGTTTAGTATTAAAACCCTCGGGCAGAATATCGTGTGGACTGGAGAACACAGATAAAAGATTGTGTGTTCAGCCCTTTTCATTTGAATACAGTACATTTTTGCTTTGGCAGAACAAGAAAGAAACGGTAAATACTTGCGTCTATCCATTTTTAATATTGGTTTTCCAGCAGTCTTTTCTTAATTTCGTCTTGTGGTTTAGTAAGATTACTTTACTTAGCCCAGTGGCCACAGAGTAGTAATGCTTGATTTTGCTTTGTCATCCTTCCCAGAAGGCTTTTGTTTTTTTTTGATTGCCTCTGGAATAATTATTAAATCAAATTTGAGCTGTTCAAATACGGCCACTTTACCAGCCCATGTCAGGATTGCTTTCTAAACATGAGGCGATCATTATACAGTGAAGTTTAAAACTCTGTTTATGTTCTTAACGTCTGTGTACTGCGTTTCAGACAAGTTTGTTTGACAGTAAATCCACAGTCCAGGCTGATTGGTTGGCTGATGGGGTCAAAGGGTCAAACGCATGTACGGTCTGACATTATTTAGTATTGTGAAGATAGAAGGTATAGCCACTTCCTTTACTCGTCCACATCCAGAAGATGTGATGTTTACATTTAGTCATATGGCCGGCGTTTTTATCCAAAGACACAAATAAGTTCCACTTACAGGTTGTTAGATTCCCAGTAAACACACATACTAAAATACTGTATATCTTGAATGAAGTGTAAGTCGCTTTGGATACAAGCGTCTGCTAAATGCAGAAATGTAAAACAAATGAAGTAACAATAACAAGAAAATACAGCAATTTCATGTTTAATTTTTAAGTTGCAATGCGTTAAACAATGTGCTAATAAATTTTAGTTGCTAAGTGTAAACCCGTTTAAGCTTCCTGTGCAGTTTGCTCTGTTGTATGGCTGTCTGACAGAGGTGTTATTTCTCTCTATAATAACATCACATGCGACATGAGCTCGACGTGCTGAGATGCAGCTAATATATATAACTCTAAATAAGCAGGTTTATCTCACAGGTTTACCACTGTAACCAAGCACGCTGGTTTAATGACTGATGACACACTCAGACAGAGTTAGTCTGGCTTTTATATAAATGATGAGAAAGAGGCAGGAACACCCACAAAACATTGTGTATAAGATCAGAGTCGCTTCTAATGACAAAAATATTACGACCTTGTCACAAGGTCGCAGCACCTTGAGAGAAACGGCGAGAGTTTGTCCAGAACTGTGAGTACTTTACTGGTGAAGTCAGGCTAGAAGAATTAATGTAACAGGAACGCTCAGCTGAAAGTTATGATTTTTTTAAGCAGTTGCTTACAAACAATTATCTGTGTTATAGTTACCCTGCTGAGTTTGATGTTTTTACTATGTATCATTAGTAACTATTGTGTTAAGTATTTAAGAATGGCTAATACGTTACATCACAGTTTAATTGGAAAAGTGGCTATAGCAACATTAGAATAGTTTTATCAGAAACAGTACATGTTTGTAAGAGTGATATTTTTATATGATTGTATGTGAATGTTTTTTAATAGTTCCAATGTAGACTTGTTTCTTAATTAGCTATGATTTGAGAGTGTATGTGTTGGTGTACATGTTCAAATGTCTGTTTATTTTAAAATGTATCTTTTGTAGGGCTATAAAAGAGTGAAAATGATTTTTGGTCATAAAAAGTCAAGAAATTTGTTGGGTGAAGTAAACACAAAATACTGCATAGTTTTTAAGTCTTGTTTGAGTTCTGAAATATTTTCAAAAGAAACTAGATAAAGCAGAAGTCAAAAGGTTTTTGGGTTATTTTGGATTACGATTGTGAGTAGTCAAACTCTGACTAAGTAGGGAGGGGCCCTAGTCTCCATTACTATTAGAAAGATTGACTCAAGATCAGATTAGAAAGAGATACCAGGATTCAGCTGACTGAGCCTGTGGGTTGACTCTCTTATCTTAACTTTGTTCAGTCCACCAATCCCTGCACTGGATTGAGATTAAGAGAATGAGAGACGCTTTTAATGAGCTGTAATTGAGTCTCTCAGGCAGATTAAATGAAGCTGGTTTAAAGCAGGAAAAAAGCCTGTTTCTTCCAGCCAGTGATCCTGATGGTGGGACAGAATTTCCAGCAGTGCTGATGTGGTTTTTGGGGGCAAAGTCGTGCTCTGGTCTCACAGAGTTCTTACAGAGTTCCTGCTGAGAAACAAGGACTGTGTCTGGGAGATCAGCCATATTGGAACTAAGTGAAGTCTTTATTCTTCCAAACACATTTTCTAACAACTAAGAGGAGAGCAACACAAGCTGGCAGTGTTTGCTCTAAAAGAGTTTAAATTTAAGACACGCCTCACTATTAAGGGTAATTAGGGGTATTTTACAAGACTGCATCAGTATTTTCTTGCCACACATCAGTGTTTTTGGTTAATTTTGTTGAGGTTAATGTTTTTGAGAAAAGAAATGCACACTGCCTGTGAGCACATTTTTTTGTTTGTCCATAAACTTCTGAGGGTAAATGTTCTAAGCTGGTGCAAGAGATGCAAGTCAGGACAGATGTTTTCATTAGGAGACTGTTTGAATGTCTTGTGTTAAAGTGAGTTAAAGTTGTGTAATGATACTCTGGGTCATTTTTTTCATGCCTTCCTCTTTGTTTTTCAGGCACGGACTCTTGTCATTGGACCAGCTGGTGTTGGACCCTCCCCCTGCACAAAACAATAGATGTTAGATATCTCTCCTCCCCCCTTTCATAAACATATCCAACACGTACCCACGCTCTCTTGTTGTGACATGCTCAGCTTTGTAGAGGCCATGAGGCGTTTATGGGACTTTTTGTGATTGTTGAAGACAACTGTCAGGTTCCAGTTGGGTTTCTTCCAGCTATCAGACACAGCTTCCCTGTTCACAGAGCTTTAGTGGAGCTTCATGAAAGCTCAGTGGATCACTGAATCATGAAAACACCAAAGGACCACTAAAGACTGCTAGCGAGCAAAGTGAATCAAAGTGAATCAAATCGAATCCGGTGTGAACATCTGATAAATGATACCCCTCCTTCTCATCAAACTCATGTGAGGTGCCTTCATCGAACACTTGTTTACACTACAGAAATCTTCTGCACATATCTGATCCATCTCTGCCAATCCCTGAAGAAGTTGAAGACCTGTCAACAGACCTGTCTTCCTTATACAGTTTAATTGTAATATCACGGGCACAGTTTTTCAGTTTGTTTTGTGTGTTTGCATGTTTCCACATGTTGATGTATTGGTCTGAAGAACCTACATGCGTGGAATGAGACCACCGTAGAGGCGTGTTCTACACACGTGTCAGAAATCAAGTCGCTTGCACTTTTTTGACTCTCAGATTGGGGTAGTGATTCTGTTGCTCGGTTCTGTCACCATGTTCACACTGCAGTCCAAATGGCGCTACCTGATCATGCTCTTGGGTGCCCAGCTGGTTGTCATGGCGATTCTCTCCAGAGAGGGCTACCAGAAACGGGTGTCATATTTTTTCAAAATTTTCCGTAAGACTGATTCTACAACGGGACATGATGGTGGGCGCAACCATACGGATGTCTATGCTAACCTCTCCCTTTTGGGCCCCGTTCTCAATAAAGAGGACATGCCCTACTGCCCTAAGAAGTCTCCTCTGATTGGTAAGTTTGACAGCTGCCCCAGGCACTGTGTTATCAGGTTTGTAATCTGTTGTGAAGTTAGCACCTCGGTGTGTCTGCAATTAACAGGAAGTGTAATGTAACTTCCTTACTTAGAACTGGTGAGCTAAGAACTGCTGGTCTCAGAACTGCAAAACCGGTGGTCTTTGAACCGGTGGTCTTTGAACTGCTGGTACTAACCTTCAGTTTTCTTTGTTGTATCTGCCAGTGACTACTATCTGTAGCTATTAAGATCTTTCTTAGACTTTCTTGAAGGAAAACGTTTTAGCAGATGTTCACTCTTCCTTTTTCACATTCAGGTGGACCAATCCGTGTCACATTCCCCTCCAGGCTCACGCTTGCCGAGGTAGAAAGGAAGAATCCACTTGTAGTCCGCGGGGGGCGCTACAGACCCCCAAACTGTGAAGCACGTCACCGCACGGCCATAGTCATTCCCCACAGAAACAGAGAGCATCACCTGAAGTTCCTGCTGTATTATCTGCATCCCTTCCTCCAGCGTCAGCAGCTGAGTTACGGCATCTATGTTGTTCACCAGGTGAGATTCCTGCATCTGCTGTGTGCCACGTCCCGTAAACATTTAGAACTTGCATTTGTCGCTTGACGGATGTTAATTATAGACTGCCTTCAGAGTTTCACAGCTTGTACAAAGATGTAGTTGCTTGGTTACGTCCCAAATATAAAGGTGTGATATTACACTACTCAACCGTATCTCTGGGTGAGACAATACTTCATTGTGAGCACTTGATCCTGTTGTAGGTGGCAAACTAGATAGCGCTGGTTTCCAAAAAGTTCACCCACAGGTCTTCTGTCTCCAGATCTTATTTTATTAGAAGTTGTGGAAATTATGCTTTTGTTTTTCAGTGAAATGCTGGTATGTGTTAGATATGTTTTGTTTCTTAGGTTAATGCAGTTTTATGCACGATTGTAGCTGCACAGCATGAAATTCATACAGTTGTAGTAGTTGGATTATTTTCTCTGCATTTTCTTCTCCTGATGAGAGCATTAAGAATAATTTTGTTTATTTCTGTCAAACAGTTGAATCGGTGAATTATTTTCAGTGAATCTATTCAAATCAGATTCAGTAATCCATACATTTCATCACTTTTAGTTAACAGATGTTTTTGATGTATTTACACTTATTTACATTTATTCATTTAGCAGACATTTTTATCCAAAGCAACTTACAAAGAGAGAGAGCATTTAAAATGTTGCCCTAAGAACCAGCAAGCCTAGTCTGCAAAGCTACTTTTAGTAGCTAGTAGAAATAGTAGAAATAGTTCTGATGCAGGATGAACAGTGGAAGAATTTTACTGTTGTAACATCTGAGGTTGAACATCTGAGCATTAGTGGTTAGCCAGGTGTCTGTGAAACAGATGTTTTAAGTTGTTTCCTGAAGGTTGTGATGGTCTCGGCAGACCGGGTGAAAGCTTGGAGCTTGTTCCACTAGAATATATACATTTGGTAAAAAATAGTGTTACAAATCACACAGCTCAGTAAAAAGAAATTAAGAAGCTTTTGAGTAAAACAGTGATTTAATTCAGACTCGACAGAGGCCAGAATGTGGACTTTGAAAGCAGGCTTGCACAGTATTGAAGAAAACTGTGATATGCGATAACTTGCTAAATACTGCAATATGCAGTTTTCAAAATGGTAATGCTTTGATTTTGTACAATACATTCAAATTATATTAAAATATATTAAAAACTAAAAATTATATTTAACCTAAAACTTTAATACATAACGTTTCGGAGCATAAAAATCATTTAGTAATTGCAAACTATTGCGATATGCACATTTGCAATATCTGCGATACTTCAGTTTATCTCGCAGCCCTGTTTAAAAGGATGGATTACCATGAGAAGAAAGTAATTTCTCTGTTTATATTCAGGGCTCTGATGCTTCCACCTCATGGCAAGATTAAACCATAATCCTTATTAATCTGTTCTCTGACTCCAGACCACCTTATACAGTAAATTCAGCCTGTTTTTATGTGTTACATGCACAGTGATTTGTGTTGAATTCACTCATTCGTTACAAACACAAAAGCACAAATCTGTGTGTATCTGGTTCTCATCATTGTAGATTCACCATTAATACTGGTTAATGTTTTTGTAGGCGGGTAATTACACCTTTAACCGAGCGAAGCTGATGAACGTGGGTTTCCGTGAGGCCATGAGGGACGAAGACTGGGACTGCCTCTTCTTCCACGACGTAGACCTCATTCCCGAGGACGATCGCAACACCTACATTTGCGACACGCACCCCAAACACGCCGCCATCGCAATGGACAAATTCGGCTACAAGTCAGTCCTTCACACTTTGATGCATTTAGCGCATGCTTTAATGCAAAGCCACCAAAAATGCATTCAGGACTAAAATCAAACAGACTGACCTCAGACTTGGGTTAGTTAATGTTAATTTTGCTTACTTAATGTAAGTTAATGTTTTGTTGTGCTTCTTTCCTTCCTGTTATAATTCAGGTTGCCTTACAAAATGTATTTTGGGGGAGTGTCAGCGCTGACCCCTGATCAGTACCTTAAGATGAACGGATTTCCAAACAATTACTGGGGCTGGGGTGGTGAGGACGACGACATTGGAATCCGGTGAGTGTGTGTCTGTGTGTGTGTTAGGGTTGGAGGGGGTGAGTGTGTGTGTTCTTGTGTGTGTTAAGGTTGGAGGGGGTGAATGTGTGTGTGGCAGATGCTTTCTTTTGTGTGTGTGTGTGTGTGTGTAAAGAGAGAATTCTGTGTGGGAGGGGCTCTTCTCTTGTGATGGTGCTGGCCGTGAACCAGCTGTCTGTCTTTGAACAAAAGGTGACGTTCAAATCCTGACGGCTCACTGTGTTCACATCTGTCGATGTATTAGCGTCTCTGAGAGCGCCAGACGAACGTTTGTTCAGAATAATTTATTGCTGTGGTCTAGTGCACATTCTGTGACGCACTGAGCTGGGTCTGGTCTGTAGCTTTATGATTAGGGCCGTGTCTTAATGCGCTTGTGACAAAAATTATAGGATTAATCGCAGTGAAATATTTAAATCGTTCAACAGACAAAGTGTGTGAAAATCTGAAAACAAAACAGTTTCAGTAGCAGATATGAATGTGTAATCGTATTGATTTACCAGAACGTACAAACAATGTTTTTTTTTAAAAATTCAAATCAAAGATTTTCAAAAATTCAGATTACATCATCACTACATCATCCACATGTCGTTACAGCGTGTGTAAGAGGAACGTAGACACATTTGGATTGTCTTATTGCATTTGTACTCTGTTCTTGAACGTTCTCTGTTCTCGTCTTTCTCAGCGTGTCTCTTGGAGGAATGTTGATCAGTCGGCCATCTTTAAAAGTGGGCCGATACAAGATGATCAAACACAAACACGACAAAGGAAACGAAGTGAATCCTAAAAGGTAAAATCTGTGTATAATGTAATTCCTCTTGCACTTGTCAGATGATGAAATCATTTTTGAAATGATGACATCATCACATGGTACCTCAGATGTTCTTGTAGTAAGTTCTTTGCTCTTGTGCAGGTTTAACATGTTGGCAAAGACGCGGCACACATGGAAAGAGGACGGTATGAACACGGTGGAGTACGAGATCGTGTCTCGGGACTATGAATCGCTTTACACCAACATCACCGTCAACATTGGCACAGAGGCCGGCCTGCATCCAAAAAAAACAACAACTTCCTAGTCGATTTTCAAACCGACTCCTCAGATTCCCGGAAAGTCCCTGAACACGTCACATGCACACGGCCAGTGATTCGAACAGGATCTCACGCCTTGTACCACACAACAGACTTTTCCCTTCCGGTGTACTGGTGGTTACCATGGTTACTCACGATCGTCTCCTCTTTTCTCATCCCCGTCTCCAAAGTTTGACATTTTTCTCACTGGTTCACTTTATTGCTCGGGACTCTGCAGTCAACTGGGCTGAAGTCCTGCAGGATGGAGGCGTTTCCTGACGGAAAGACGTTTCGTTCTCTGTGCCCGACTGCACTGTTATAAATCTCTGTTGCCTTATTAAAAGCTGCAGTCGTCTTACATTTCTTCTGTGATGACTGAAGTGGAGGCTTTGGCTCCAGTGAGGCTGTTTTCTCGAGTAAATCGGGTTTTTTTGCCACGTGTTGGAAATGATGAAGCAGGCTGATGCTTAACTGACATTGTTTGATGCGCTGCTCTGTGAGTTTGGTGCATTTCCTGTTTGGTAAACTAGAGCCTTTGATTATGTACTGTAAAGTTGTCCAGGTGGGCGGAGCCACATTTTGTTTATCTTCCATTTTGAGTAACTTGATCAAAACTGGCTTCTTGTAGTCATAACCACTTCACGTATGCTTATATATTTTTTCTTTTTGTTTAAATCTTTATTTTCGGTCTGTCATAATTGCCTTTGGTTCTCTGAGTAACAGCTTCAGCTTATAATCAACACGCTGCCTCTCGCAAATAATTCAGACATTATATTTTATCTGCATGAGTTTTTTGTTTTTATGTTTTTCTGGATTAAGTTGTGTTTCAGCTGTGTTACTGCGTCTGTGTGTCAGTCGAGCTGCTTTTATAAAGATCACAGGCTTCAGGAGTCTCTAAAGCTTTTGCACCCGTCTCAAAGGTTTGCAGAACATGCTGATGACAATAACTGAAGCTTGAACTGACTCTGTGTTTAACAAGTTTCGTCTTTCCACCGAAACTGGCCAGCAAAGCACTTTAGCCAAGAAAGCTTTGAGAAGAATTTTGTTGGTGTGGAAAAATTCTCAAACATTTAAATGATCAATGAGAGACTCGAATAACCCTTTCAGAACATGTACAAGTAATTTCACCCTAAAATCAAAAGAAATTGTTAAGAAATTTAAAAAAATCAAGGAAATAAAGCCTGTTTTAAGAGCATAATACTGTATTATATAATAATATATAATTATAATAATGTGTTTTAGTAAAGAATATCTAATGATTATCTGAATATAATATAAATATAAAACGTAAAATATAAAAAGTAAAATGGACACATTACTGTGGTGAGAGTGATCTGTCAGAAAATTTTCTCTAGCCATTTCACACTCAAATGTCTTAATAGACTTTATTTTTATGATATTTATAGTTTCTTATACATATGGGGGTAAATTATAGAAGTTCATAACAACATTGGACTGCATGTGTTTGCAGATCTGCAGGAAGCCACGACTCGACACACAAGATGACATCATAACTTGTACATTTTTATATTTAGATTTAAGTGTCCCATGAATTTGGGGGATATCAGCAAGTGTTGCACTCAAATGACAGAACTCGACTGAAATACGGCCTCCACAGGCTCATTAACCTCACGTTTGACCTGTAGCTCATCTGGTCTACAGATGTTTGAGACTTTTAGTGAATGAGTTTGAATTTGCGAGACAGACCTCAGTGATCAGTTTTTGCTGTTCTGTGTGTGAATGCCACCATGTCTCATTTCTGTTCTGTTTGCTGCTGGAAACTTGTAAGTCAGTTGTAACAGGTGTTGGGACAGAATGTTATTGGGTGTCGTGAAGGCAGAGAAACCAAAAAGTTTTTGTGAGAAGCATGTTTTAGTTTTATTTTGGCTTATGAATAATCTTTTTTTTTTGCTTTATTAAATCTGTACCGGTGGGTTGAAAACGTGACACACACACTTGTGATTTGATTGGGATGTAATGTCTGTTTGTAAGATGCATATTTTTGGTATCATATCACATTGAAAACCTATATTTGATAAATCTTAACGTCACCCTTATGGATTCATAGATTGTACATTAGAATATGATCAGGTGTTGAGTAAAGCAGGTATATTTGAGTGATAGGTCACAGGCTGCACACTGCTCAGGTGAAGTGTTGGATCTGATGTCTCTTTATGTGCCTTATCGGGCTAGATTTGAGTTCAACGACAGTTCTCTGATCCAGCACATTTCTTTCTGTTGTCTACAATGTCTGCACACAACACAGTGGCCTTACAATGATTGAATAAAACAGTTTATGTATAAATGTCAGGTTTCTTGTGACTGGTGTATTTGATATGTGTGTGATTCCTACTAAAGAAGGAATTTGCAGATCTGATCAAAAGTTAAAAGATCTAAAGTGTTTGACTTCTGTCAGAAACTACAACTCTTCACAAAACCAATTAAAAAGCTTGTCAGTGTTTTAACCCGGGTTATCTTGCTCTACACTTCACACTTAGCCAGGGTTAGTAATTAATCCTGGGTAGCAGTTACTTGATTTCACACTGTACACCTGTAAATTTAGGGTTAATGTTTTTATTCACATTTTTCTGAGGATGCTGTTTTAAGAATTGCATATCCATCTGTTCTGATTCTCCTAACTGCAGTTATAGTAGCATTTGTTTCATTTTGAACTTTAATCCTTCAGATGCTAAAACTACAAAACTCATTAACGTTCCTGCTAATGTACAAAGTCATTGAATATTTAAAGTACCCAGCACTGTTTAACCTCTGATTGGTTGTTTTTTAAACTGTAGCTCAGGCCTGAGTCACTGTAGATAGACCAGCGGATAGATCACCAATCTTGACTATTTGATTACATCCTGGCTGTAAAATTCTAGCACCACAATTTAGGGTTACAATGTTCTGAAGCTGGGCTACATAATCCAGGGTTAAAAGTATTTACCATCTTTCAAAATAGTGAAACTTTGCTCAACTATTTTTTTTTTTATTTACCCTGTATTAGGTTTTGAGTATCAGCCCTTGTTTGACAGTTCAACATATCAATTAAGTTTCCCCCAAAGAATTCTCAGACACAGGTGTGCAAAGAAAGTCTTTATTACTCGTTCAACATGACTTACATTAACCAATAAATACGAAAGAGGAAACTGCATGCAACTGACAGACCTCGGCTGCCATCTTGCACAACACAAGTTAAGGCATTAAATTCTCCTGACACTGTAGTACCAGCTGTAACACTGATCACAAAAACCCGGCCGACGTCACGACTTCAAAGCATGAGGTTCAAAAAGTTGCTTGTCAAAAAAAATGGTTCACCTACTTACACTCACCAGAGAGTCTTTCTGTTTGTTACTGTTCTTGTGTATGGCTTGATTTATTTACTTCATAACAGTTAACATCGCTGTAAACCACACAGGCTGTGTGTCTCAGTTAGTGCACTGTAACTTCAGGGAACTGAACCGGGATTGGACGAACCCCTTCCTCTTACTTCCTCTATGCGTATATCTTTAGTGTTGGGGGTCAACGGTGTTTGACTTTGATTCTAGTTCTTTACAGAAAGAGCCAGAATCTAGTTAACATAAATCATATCAAACGTACTGTATAATAAGTTAACAAAGAAAAACATTCTGAAATTTAAGTGTTTAGGGTAGATACAGCGAATGGTACAGGGACGCTAGCATGGGATTCACAAACATGATTGAAAAAAAAAAAATAGTCTTATAGGAAATGAAAAATCCTGTACAACCCAAAGTTTGCATATGTTCTCTCTCTCGCTCTCTCTCTCTCTCTTCTGTGCGCAGGTCACTCGCTCAGGTCTCTCTTCTAGCTTTCTTCTTTTTGACTGGTTTTGGAGACTCCCAGCTGTCTTCTGCTTTTTCTACAGGGAAGTATTTTGAAAGTTAAAAATGAATAAAAAGTCTATTTACTTCTAGAATGAAGTAACCTTCAGTCATTCACATTTAAGATAAAACTCGTGTGACAATACACAAAAAATTCAGATTCAGAAAACATTAAAAAGTTAAATTTCAGCTTACAAGCTCACAGAACAGCTTTCTTGTGATCCAGTCTGTTTTGCTGTACTAGTTTAAGTTAACAGGCTGCAGTTGTGTGTTTAAACAGGGCGGGTCGGTAAATCCCAGCCCTGTGCTTATATTTACAGTCAGCTTTGCCGCAGGCCTTTATACTGTTAATGAGAATCAATGTCAATGTAAACAAAAGTCTGTTTACACAGTTCAGATAACTGTACTGACAGTTCTGCTGCTGGTTACATTAGC
>JAZGTK010009035.1:0-17655 GCA_036877625.1 Ambastaia sidthimunki | reverse complement strand
CCTTTAATAAAAACAGATTACTTTGGGTTTTGTGGCCCGGCTGTGTTCACATCGTCCCTCCTGTCTGATGGGTTACCAATAATCATTCTGTCTGGAAACAAAAACTTTAGATTTTTGTTCAATGGATTAGTGGCAATGATGTTTCTTATTTTAATAGGGTGAATAAACAAAGATGCAGGGGGAAAGAAAGGCATATTTAGCGTGTTTGTGTGCTCAAACACCATTATACTGCTGCTGGTAATCTGGTTACACAGACGTTATTTGTCATTGGACTCCCCAGGCAGGAGTTACTCAACCCCTTCAGTGGCAAGAGGAGCACAGAGACTCAGAAAGAGGTGTTAATTTTGGCACATGCTGTAAAAGAGTTCGGTTCGAACCTTGACTGTGGAGACCTGTTGCGGCTGCCTGCCAAGCACTAACCCCATTAAAATTCCTTCTTTACAAGCAGTTGCCAACCTGGCTGACATCTGAATTCGATTTGGCTTCCATTCAAGGAGGCTAATCGAACCCTGAGCTTCTAGGCAACTGGACCTATCTTGTTTCTTTAAATTAGAGGCTTAATTTCTCCTCTGATGAAAAGGCTTATGAACTGACCGGCATGGCACTGTTGATATGACGTAACTGTTTGTTCTCGTTCGAGTCCTCCTGTGGTTTCTGTTTTTGGCTTGCTTTTGGTACATACCGGGCCCATGGGGTGTGATGCTCTAAGCTATCCTCGAACCCAGGATTGAAAAATAACCACAAGAGTCCACATGGGCCCATTAAACACCCCTTCCCATTTATCACGGCACAACAACCGGGGCAGCTAAGCGCTCACACTCGCACACACACAGACGTATCCATCAGCATCATGTGATAATGACCACACGATTGCCAAATCACGCACAGAGAGGGTGGACAGCGAGGGGCAGGGGAGAAAGATGATCTTATTAAGTGTCAATGCGGTACGAGAGGCTGTACGTGTGCCGGCTGACACATTCTGGGAATGGCTGCCATAGTGTCCTTGCTGAGTGATAGCAATAATCATAAGGATGGCAACAGCATGAGCAGCAGCCGAGCAGACAGCAAGAAAACAACTCCAGCGATGGAAAAAATCAAAGACACAGAGCTGAATGTTTGTAAATGAACACCTAACTCACCTGACCCCACTGTGAAGCACTTATGGTCATTTACAGATATTTGAAATCCGGCAAGCTAAACATTAATAACTGTAAATGATCTTAAAGCTCGAATCCATAGCTTTCTCCTCTCTGTCGCCATCTCTGTTTGAAACATAAAACTGCTGTAACTTTACATACTTTTCTTCACCTATGTTGAAGTCGCATGAAGCCAAACTGATATTTCCCAGGAAATTGAACGGCTAAGATTATAAATCATAAACTTGCTGTTGCGAGTCAGGGTAAAGTCTGGACATAACACGGTTATTTGCTCAATAACTGATTTTGTTGTGTGTAATAAAAAAGTTACGCGTTGCAAGTTTAATAAGGGTGATTTGCACTTTAAAATAGACAGGAACCTGTTTGCTTTCGGTCAAGCCACTTCCCAGAACCCATCTTTAATTTCAGTTCTGCTTTCCCACGACGGTGCAGAATTTATTCCGATGAAAACAATAAGAATCTGTGAGAATTCAACAGGGCATCTTGTGTCATGCAGGCCATTTGTTTTATAGCACAGTGATACGATCATTTTGGTGGCCTGATGTATGGCAATAAGGGGAAGAGTTATTGTTAGCCTTAAGTGCTGTAATGTCACAGGGTCCTGTGACACTTAAATCTACAAAACATCAATAGGAGCAACATGCTAAATGGCAGAAGGTATCCTTTCATCTACTTCCTATCAGCCTAACCTTGTGCCTCCGTTGTGATGGTGGATTGTTAATGCAGGTTACAGAGGCTAAATCTGGCCTCTTACTCTAGTTTCACAGAGCAAAACCGTCGTCGCGTAGTTACATGACGCGAACATGGGAGGGCTGCTCAACTCCTGATGCTCCTTCAGAGCCTACTGGAAAAGGGAAAAGCAGTTATCCGTGAGACTGGAATTCACGGTTGCTAGGAAACCTGACGGAACGTGAATATCACACGTCAGAAAGCTCGGCGGTAAATAGATCCAGAGATGAGATGCGCGCGTATCTCCCTCGATACAGAGAGCCGCTCACGCCTCATTGGTCTCCGTTACAGTGGCTTCGCATTTGTTTGCATTGAATGAGCGTTTGCTCGTTCCTCAAGCTCACTGTTACCTTCCCTTGATTACTTCAAAGGTTCCAGCACCATTTATGCACAGACCGTTAACAATACAACACTCAGAGTGTTTGTATTTCAGCCTCACAGCTATAAAATCTGTTATATATCTATCACGTCAAACCCTGGCAACATTTCAACCCCTTTTAAGGAGACTGTGGTGGTCAGATAGAAACACATAGTAGGATAGTAGCCCTTTTAGAGTCCTGCTTGAAAGAACAGAATAGACCTGCAGTTGGTCTCATCAGAAGATCAGCTTTTGTCAAGGTTATACAGAGTTCCTGTAGTTTAAGTTGGTGTTAGCAATGCAAAAGGTTGTGAGTTCGATTCCCAAGGAACACACATACTGATAAACGTTTATACTTTAAATGCACTGTAAATCACTTTAAATGTAACTTAATGTACAATGGATCAAAAAGTCCAACAACCTGTTTTGTGTAGATCACTTCTGTAGAGTTCCTTCCCTACATTAAATGGTGGTACTGTTTTCTAACACTTTAGGGATGCAACTTTAAACTTTAGACCAAGCAACAAATGTGTAAAGTACATTTAAGGGACAGCACAGTCATAAGGCAAACAGATCAGTTTTAATAATCACCTGGCAGTTACTGTGTGACTAACCTTTTAAACAGAAATTGCACCATTTTTTGCATCTATCTTTTAGTGGTCATTTAAAAGAAGGCAAAGAAAGACAAGCAGCTTTTGGGTAAATTGTTAATTTTATTGGAAAACAAATATACAACTTGGAATGGATTCTGAGACATGGCTGTGCCATAAGCAGTTAAAAAAGAAAAGAAAAAGTGACTCGTTAAAAAGCATAAGAACAGAACAGATACAAAAAGATCAGAGTGTATGAGTACCTGGCAATAAACCCGTTAGTATTTAATTCAATGACGTTGCAATAGTGCAATGAAAACCTTTTCCATTTCTATTTAGACTCGGTCCATTGTCCATGCAGAACTGCTCCTCCACAAAAATAAAAATAGAAAAACAAATCATGCCAAAATTGTTGAAATGATGTCACTCTGGACTGTTGATGTCATCGCTCATCAGGTGGGCAGGCAGACAGAATAACAGAGGGGGGAAATAGGGGCCTGTGCGTACTAGCCACTATCTGTGCCTATATCACCTGGTCCCATAACTGCTCCTTCCAACAGATTGTTTACAATGAATAGGGTTGAGGAAGGCATGGACACTCAAATCTTATAGTATACATGCAGTTGGACAGCAGGGGAGGATGGGGAAAATTAAAATGAAACATTTTACAGAAATTACAAACGAGAAAAGGCAGATAACTTTATACAAGAAATTCTGTACAAGGCCTTCACTTCGCTGTCATCATCTGTACAAATTCTGAAAAGAGAGAGAAAAGGGCGATTATTTTATAGGTCAGTTGAAAAGCAAACAAAAAACATCAATTTCATAAATGACCAAAGCTCACCTTCATAGTTGACCTGACCATCTCCATCAATGTCTGCTTCTCTGATCATTTCATCCACCTCCTCATCTGTTAGCTTCTCCCCCAGGTTTGTCATCACATGACGGAGCTCAGCAGCACTGATATATCCATTTCCATCCTGAAAGACCAGCAAACAAGAGTCCATCCAAATTATTTCAAGTCTCAGACTGTTACCAGCAAAACCTCAATGGCAGGTTAAATGAATTTACAAATACACCGTTTTTAACTGTAAAGGTGTGAGGAGGCCTGACCTTATCAAAAACACGGAAAGCTTCTCTGATCTCCTCCTCACTGTCAGTGTCCTTCATCTTCCTCGCCATCATCGTCAGAAACTCAGGGAAGTCTATTGTTCCATTACCTAAATAGACGGCAAAGAAGATCAGACAAAATCAGATGAAGGACACAAACAGCTCTAGTGTAAATTATTCAAATGTGACAGAACATTACAGAAGAATGGTTTGAAGTCAGGCACAAACTGCACTGAGTTGACAGCATGCTGATGGCTAATATACCAGGAGAAATGTTCTCACCATCTGCATCCACCTCATTGATCATGTCCTGAAGCTCCGCCTCTGTAGGGTTCTGGCCAAGAGAGCGCATGACTGTGCCCAGCTCTTTGGTTGTGATGGTACCATCACCATCTTTGTCAAATAGCGAGAAAGCCTCTTTGAACTCTGGAAAAAGTCAAAGTGGTGATAAATCAGTGTTTGAATGAGATCATTCTGAGTTGAGTGTTCTAGCATTAAACCTGCTCATCAGAAAGTTGTGGCTAGTAATCTTATACAACAGAAACAACGTACTTGAGGTTAAATAAATATCCCAAGAAGTTTTAGAAAACACTTCAAATTTCAAAAAAGCACCTGAAGCTAATGTCTTCAAAGTAATATTTATGCCACTGTTGTCTGTTGCCAAGAAACAAGTAATAATGCCTTGACAGATAAATCTCCTTAGCAACCGGTTGCTGTGAATCACACAAACCAGAGCTATGGCAACACTGAACAATTGTATTTGTGCTAAAGCACAACTTAATAGCACGTTAAACCAGATCTGGTGAGCGACAGTCGTTACGTGTCACAGTCACGTGCCACTTGCAAAACAGCAGCTTTCACTGTGTTGTTGCTTCTAGATAATATTACAGGGACACCTTTCATAAGACGGTACAGAAACAATCATGAGGCAAACCCTTCATTGAACACTGTCACCGGTCAGTGTAAATGAAGAGAATTGATTCTTACAGGCATTGTTAGGACAAACCCACACTAACAAGTGGGACTGCATTTCACCAGCACATGCATTTGCCCTGTGGTTTGATTACTAAAGGACAATAGAAACTATGACACCCAAACGTCCCCCTTGCCAAAATTGTCCATTCAGTAAAGCTGTGGCCTCATCCTGATCAATTAATTTAATGTAACTCTGACATTACAAATGCACAGCCAGCTTTCCTCTTTAACAAACACAATCCAACAAGATTCAAAGGCTTTTACTACAAACACGCACAATATCATTTAAAAAAAGTTTAGGCTTAAAGTCCATTTTAAGCTTTTATGATTGGTGTGTTTGTTGTAAACCTTGGCTTGTCCAACTTAGTGAAACAGCAAAGTTATTTATAAGGGCTGGACTCACTTATTTTAGTGTCGATTTAAGGAAGTGATACCAGTTGGACATAGGGAGGTTAAAAGTGCAGACAGATTCGACTAAAAGCCCACCTTAAATGGCAACAAACGCAACGATAACCCACCAAGATATGAGCTGGCAGAACAAACAGGCTATTATATAATTCCATGTGTCTGTACAGAATCTCTAAAGCAGCATGGAAATCAGAGCAAAACATTAATAAAAATACGAATTGAACCTTACCAGCAATTTGCTCCTCTGTTAGTTGATCAGCCTGGAGAGGATAAAAGATGACAATGAAATTACTAACTCATGTCTTTTGAAAGCAGGGGAATATAGGCACAATATATATATACATTTGCTGTCTATTATACATCACGTGTTGTGGTACACCGAGATCAATGCCTGGCAAACAAAGACCTCAGATTCCCTCCCTTCAAATGTTACAGACCAACTCGAGAGAATAAACTCTCTCCATAGCAACCACAGACACTCCTAACAACAGCAGTTTATCGACCCACCTTCTCTGTATTTACTAGTGGTACCCAGGATAGTCATCTCATAAGTTAATACCAGTTAACAATAATAATCCTGACTGCTATAACACTGTATTATAAGGATCGAGTACCCTAACAAGTGTGTACTGCATATGACGGTAAATTGCCGGAATAAACAAATCTGTTCACTGCATTTCAATATAAAGAGATTAACTGATACAGGAGTAAAACAGCTGGGATGCTGTACAGCAATAACACCAATATACTTAAAAATCATGAAGACATAACAATAAATAAATCCTCCACAACTTTAAGCAAATGCACAAAACCCGAAATAAACCAACTACCTTGTATGGTTTAACCGACTAGTTTTCTTAACGATGCCCGTTATGGCTATGGACAGCCCACATGTGCTGTTAAACTGTTGCCCAGACAACTTAACTAAACCTACCAGGATAACTACAGTTCAAAAACAGATCACAATGAGTATAAAACATAAGTAAACTAAGCACAACTCACGTCTTGTAATAAGACTAACTTATTATAATAAACCGATTACTGAAAGTTAACCAAAGTTAACCCTGTTTAAATTCAGCAACACCTTTCATGTTTCGTGGCAGGATTTCTTAATTTTATTAAGTGATACTAAATGATTATTATAAAATAAAAAAACACGACTTGTGTAGATGATGCGGTATATTCCCGCCATCCACTGTAATGGTAAATTTGGCGGCATATTACATCAACAGCCAAATAAGAGACGTAACGCATTTGCTCGCCTTACTTTCATACAAATATGTTTACTGTAAACATGTTTTCATTCATGCACGCCTGTAAACGAGTTTAAATGTATTTAAAACAGTGCCGTAAACTCACCATTTTCTCTGTTTCTCAGACTGTCTCCCTCCTTCTCCGTCAGAGATTCACAAATGGTGGTCCGAATATCGGCATAGACCCGCCTTAACGGTCGTACATAAACACCTCCCATCTTCCTGTATCCATCCGCCAAACGCGCCGCATTCTGGCGATAGGTGCGTCGGAAAAACTACAATATTTGAACACCAAAGCAAAGAAATCCGGGGTAGAAACGTAATGCACGTTAAACTCTTAAAATAAATGGTGTTTTATTTTTACGCCGCCGTATCTGAACGGAAAAATGCAGGCGAACTATTTTAGGTCGGAGGAATAAGAGTTGGAGTTGCTGTGGTGCGGACGACTCTGATTGGTTGGTTTGTACCTGCAATGCGTCACTCCCTGATCACACACTGTAGATTGTGGCCGCTCATAAATGTCCTGCAACTGAGAAACAGGGAATCACCTGAGCTGATGAAAATGTCATGAAAATGTTATTAAAATGTTATTGTTGAGTTTATGTTATGGTTAAATGTACAGGTTTTTCTAATGTTATTCTTTCTTTTGGTTATTACTTTCTACAGGCACATCACACCCAGAGTCTGTTGTTAAATGTGATGTGTGAACCTTTTTTATTTTGTTTTTTTTTGTGTGTGTGAATTATATAACAGCAAATTTGATGCCAGATATACTCATGTCTCTAAATAGCTTCATGCATCTTCATCACAGATTAGAAAACCAATCTGTTTTCCTTTAAAGCTTTCCTCCATGGTGGTTTAGTTTAGTTATAGGCTAAATACAATGTATATATCTGTAAATGAGGCCTTTTTCAAAGCCTCTTATCTTAGTTATATTATATCATGCTCTCCAACAAGTTATATCACTCGTCTCCAACGAGTCTGTTTACATTTATACATTTGGCAGATACTTTTATCCAAAGCAATGCATTTAAGACCCATCCAATCGAACATATGAAAGCTCAATCATTTAAAAAACAAAACAGTCAGTTCAGTAACAATGGCACCCAAAGTAGTGATGCATTAAATCAGACCCTGGCTTGTTTATCAAGGCCTACTGAAGCTCCTGCCCAGCTTCTCAATGCCTGACTGCTTCAGCTCCCCCTCGCAGGCCACCTGTCTCTGGCCATGTCCCAAGTCTGTTGGATATTGAAGAGCTGAGAGAAAGACAGACTGTTTCTGGGGGGCTGCTGGGGATTTTTATTCCACAGGAGCAGCAGGAGAAACTGAGATTATCATTTAAGCAAACCATCCTCAGAATCGTGAACATGACATCATTTTTTGTATTAGCTGCTTTTGGGTCATGAGGTTCATTATTTACCCCAGATGTGTCCCATGCATCTAGACCTCCTCACCCCTAACCGCCACTCCTCAAAGAGGAGATGATTGAATCAAGCTCCCTAGAAAGCAGTTCTATGAGTACAGCATGAACTTGGGTGGTTCCTGCAAACTTGCTTTTCCAGGGCTTGTAAAACCAGAGGAAAGAGTGAATCATACGTCGGTTATGCCCACAACACATGCAACATGTGTACTTACTCCCTCTCTCAGGTTACCTAAGAGTTTCCACACTGTCTGGAAGCACAAAAGACCGTCTGGTATCTTAAAACACAAAATTGCCTGTAAGATTTCATCCACCTTTCCGGCCTACACAACATACAAAAAAAAGCATATTAAAAAAGTAATTTTCATTTGGATTGGTTGAGGTAATAAAAATGGTATTTTTGTACTATTTAAATACTACTTGAACTAGTGAACCATTTTTGATACAATACCACAGACCAAAATGTTTCTGAACTCTGGTTTCACCCTGGTTTTGAAAAAATACATTAATTATGGAAAATCTAATAATAAAAATAAAACATTAAAACACTCTGCTTTGCTTTTATTAAATTGTGTAAGCTTTTGATATATACTACTTTGAATTACAGAGAAATTAGCATATATTAATTCTGTGTAAGCAATTTTAATGTCTTTTCATATTTGTATTATGGTCATGCACCAAGAATACTTTATGGTTTAAAAAACCACTGACATTACAGTGCCATTATATCAAATATGATTACGGTACCGATACGAATAAGGCACGGATATAAAAATGCAGCACAAAATGATGATTATCACAATTCTGTAGCGCTGAATTCATATATTCTGGATTTAATCTTGCAAAATGAGTGCAGGAAAACAAGATATACTGGTATTGCCTTTAACTATGCCAAGAACGTTAGTAATAAGATGCCAGTGTCTGTGAATAGGTAATTGAGGACATAAAAAGCCATGTGAGACACAGATGGTTGATAATCGCTGGTATAAAGAGCCCCTGACCACTCAGGTGTTTACTCAGAGTGAGCGCATGTAACTGAAGAACTATTCATTGTTAATGCACGTCCAGTCTTTGTACTGCACACTGGTAGACTTTGCAGCACCAGGCTCTAATTTCCCAATATAGACCTGCATGCGCTTCCATGCATGTGTGTGTCTGCGTACGCCTCTTTGTGTTGACAAAGCAGTACATAAAAAGAAAAAGAGCGTGACTAAGATGGTCTTTCCCTTTCTGATTCTCCATTTGTTGTTCTCTTTCTGTTTTGAAAGACAGCCAGACAGCATGTAGTCGCATGTTGAAGGTCGCAGTTATTGATGCTAGGCAAACAAAATGCAAAAGATGCATGCTAGTCGGGATTCGTAAACAAACCAAAATCAGCTTTGTCTTTCAGGAACGGAAGGAAGAAGTTTTTAGACTCAGCTCTGGTTAAGTTGATCAGCCGGCATTATGGGTCAAATACTAATAAAATTGATTTTGTTTACAGAAGCCATAGTGGCTTGACTTGTAACAGGCAAGCTCTGGATCTTTGGCTTTTAATCCGATTAAAAAAGGATTTGCATTCTCATAATCTACCAGCTCTGTTGGGTTTCTCAATAGAATAATAAATAAACCAGAATTAAAGGAACAGAAAATTAGTGTTTTGTGGTAAATGCAGGATATTTTATTAACATCAAGAGCTTTGAGAGATCAGTGATACAAAAGCTTAATTACGGATGTTTTTTGGTGCTTAGCGTTCAGAGATTTGACTCAATTTAATCTTCATAATTTAAATTAATATATGTACTGTATTAGATAATGTTATCTTTCCAAGGACAATAATTTAGGTCCACATTGTTTCTCACATCTATAAAGGAAGCAATTAAATAAAATGTCTAAAATGCATATACATGACACCATTGTTGCAAACAAAACAATACATTCAAAATTATTCACTGCTGCAGGAATGAATAGGGTTAGATTTAGACACACTGATTTTCTGCACACAAAGAACATAAATTATGTGACATTGTTTTTTATGACCTTTAGCACGTATGCAGTGGAGTATCACAGTTACCTACACGTACCCTAAAGATAACGTTTATTGCTGCACATAAAATGCACAAATATAGAGGGTTAAAGTGCAACCTGAGGTTGAGTCAAGGAGCGCTAAAAAACTTTCATGTGACTGAAGTGGCTTGATGTGTTGCAGTCATTGTAAAATAAATTACAATGACATGTCTTGATGGAGAGAATAAACAAACAAAATGTTACAGGAAAATGATACGCCATTAATTGTATATGATCCCTTAATTTAGCCCAAACATTCCTGCTCAGCATTGTTGTGTGTCCCAGACATTGTAAAATGCAACTGTAATTCAAGTACAGCTATGGCTTCAGTTTCACAAACAATACAGCATTAATATTTAACTGCGTATTTAGTGAGACCTATTTGACCCTCCGGATAATTAACACACGTACAGAACAAACTGTACGGTACTTGTTATTAAAGACTGTATTTGTTTACCATAACAAAACAAATTTAAACCTTTAGGATGAATTCTACCCTTCATTTTACAAATCTTTAACTTTAAATGAATCTCTTTTTTCTGATCTGACCCTGTTTTAGGTATGAAAATTACCTTTAGAAATGAATGTTAATCTCACACACAAGAACTCTGTTCACCACTTACTGATGGCCAAGTAACTAAGATGCCATTTCACAGATAACAGTGAGAAGGCTTATTTATACTTGCAGTGTGAGGACAGGGGCAATTACTAACATATGACCGAATGAAGTAACAACTGATAGCTTAAAAGAGATATTTTTGGGCTGGTCCAGATTTCAAGTGTTTTAAGTGTCAGTCTTTGTTGTTTATCTATTTCCGCTTATTGCTCTGCTGTGGATGATCTTAACTGTATATGGTTATATATATATATATATAGGGTTATATATGGTCATATAGATCATTATTGCTGCTGTATAATGTTTTTGTATTTATTCTACTGTTTGAACTAACTACAGATCTTTCAGTCCATAAGGGAAATGACATTCAAATCCATCTGAATTGTTTCTGCTCAATACTGATGATTTAATCCTCTGCAGACGCTTCTGGTTCTGCCCCGTCACAGCAGTAACAGTCGGACTATTGCATTTGGCTGCAGGCCAGAACGCTGCAGCAGGCTGCCCCCCAACCCCCCGCCCCCCCATTAAACAGGCCATCCCACTACGAAAGGCCACTGCAGAGAACAAACACGCTCTCACTCGGCCCATCTGAAATTCATCAGAGAACAATCGCAGCTAACATGCAGCATTCTCTGAATGTTAGCTAACGTTCTCTGGAAGTTATCAAAAAGTTCTTGCGGTAACGTTAGTAGACTGTTTCTTTAATGTTATGTATCATATATCAAAAACATTATTCGTAAGTACTTAGCAAAATATTTTTAAAACATTATAGAATGTTCAAAAAACGTTCTTAAAACCAAGCAATGGCATTAATACAACATCTAAAACGGGACATTTGGAACATTCATAGAACTTCCATAATAACCTTTTAACCATTTTTGTTAACATTCTTACAACCTAAAATTGTTAGCGGGGATATCATCAACGCTAGCAGCACCTGCAACAATTATAAGCCTGTCAGATATCAGTCCTGTAGTTCTCTAAACTACATTATTTCTGTAAACTACAGGGCTGGAAGAGACTTGTTTGCAACTTTTGGGGAGGATTTGTTTAAAGTTCAGGAGCTCCCAGGGCATGTATATACATACATCTGCATGCACGTACTTTGTGTGCATCCTTCTGAACAGAGCATCAAGTAAACAAATACATGTAAATATACTTAAGGATGTAGCCAACATCATTGTTTTATGTATTAGGCTGATGAACTATTAATAGGTTTAGTTAGAAACCACAGGTAATTTTTAACTGCACACACCTCACATT
The DNA here is from genome assembly GCA_036877625.1 of Ambastaia sidthimunki. Lineage (NCBI taxonomy): Eukaryota > Metazoa > Chordata > Actinopteri > Cypriniformes > Botiidae > Ambastaia > Ambastaia sidthimunki. The sequence goes on along the minus strand of JAZGTK010009035.1, from coordinate 5,730 downwards.
AGTGTTTTAAACCATCATTTATGCTATAGATGTTTGATAAGATGCAGATTATTTTGAATTTATTCAATGCACACAATGTGTTATGTAGCTGAAGAAGAATACTAGTGTTAGTATTAAACAGCTGTCTTGGTTAGTTTGATCTGTCTTTGTTTCATTACATTTGAAAAGATAATTCATCTTTCAATGAAACACCTGCTTGTGTGTAAACACGTATGTATGCGTATGTATACAGCAGCTGCACTTTGTGTGCTGTTAATGGGGTTATAATGCAGTTCAAATGTTTGTCCCGGACAGTTCATAGGTCTCCTCATTCAGTGAATAAAGGTGCTTTCAAAAGGCGCACAGCTGAAGCAGCTGTTACGTAAAGGGCCTTTCATGTAGAATCCCTGCAGATATGACTTATTCTGTCTTCACCAGCTCAGTTCTGACACCAAGTGACATCAACATGGTATTGCAACTTGTGCATTTCTAGTTTGGGTTTCACAGCCCTCTAACCCATTTTAAGAAAATGGAAGTGAATTTTGTAGACAGATTCGAGTCTTACTACAACTAGACAGCTGTAACATTTGATACTTATGAATTTCACTATTCATGTCATATGAAACATCCATTAAAAAATTGACAGCACACACTGTTTGCTTCTCAACAGTGTTGAGAATGTGACTGATAAGATTTAGCACCGAGTCACAATTCTAGAAATAAATCCATAATTAAACATGGATTACCTCAATGAGCACATAATTTCAAACATTGACTTACCAGAGCTTCAAATGTTATTTAATGTCATCGATTATATTATTTAGTCAAAGGACCCCAGTAAAACATTTTATTGTAATGTAATATATGATGTTTTATGAACACAGCAACATACAGACATTTCACTATGTTAATTTAGCAGCTTTTGTTGGTAGTAAAGCTACGTTTTAGAAACACACACCTGCTAAAAGACTCAAATCAGCTATTTGAGTCCATTTGTTTGACTGAAGGTTAGCGTGAGGGCTTAACTGATCCGTCCTTTAATTACAGTTTGATACAGAATAGATGGTTGTCTTGTACTAGGGAATGAAACAAATAACTATTATTAAACGTGATCCCACAGATCTGTGATTAACTCCCAGCATGCAAAACAACTATTTTCCATCAGTTTTAACTGTGATTAACGCGTATTTAAAACTTCCTGTTGATTATCACAGCTAACACATGCTTTCACCCCCATCAATTGTAATTGTATTTATTATAATACTATCCGTATGGATTTAATATGCCTGTCAAAAATAATATTAATATGCAACACTATTTTGCAATATTTTATTATTGTCAATAATAATAGCATCACCATCAACAAAAATAATAATGTTAATACTTCATTAAAGCTGCAATAGTTAATAATGGACAAAAATCAGTTTTTGAGCTGATGACAGATCAGTGGATGACACTGCTAGACGTATGAAACAAATTAATATTACACACTTTTATGTTACGTTAACAATATTTCAATAATACTTTCAATAATAAATGTGGCAACATATCTTAAGTGTTTATTTAAAATGTCGTCACTTTAACTCCGCCCCTTTGCCTTTGACCCTCCCGCGCGTGTGTGTTGTGGCGGGAGATTGCAGCATGGCGGTGCAACCGAAGCAGAATCTGTCCATGGACAGCACATCTGAAAATGCATTTCTGAATTTTTATTTTTCCATGCCCGAAAAACCTGACACCACCGTGAGAATATTTGATCGGAACGATTACTATACGGTGCACGGAAAAGATGCGGTTTTTGCGGCTAAAGAGGTTTTCAAGACGAATGGGGTCATTAAAAACTTGGGCGCAGGTTGGTTGTAATAACTTCTGTTCGTTGGCAGATCATTGTCATAACTTACTAAAGAAGCTCTTTTTATTTAATTTGCAGATGCATGTGTTTTGCATGCGATATGTAATTATTTGCGAATTAAAGTAAATGTAGTATATTAGTTGCGTGTATGCATGTAATAAATGCATGCATGCATGCATATATCTCAGTTGTGAGGTGTTGACACCAGTTCTCAGCATGCAAAAAATGCGAATTCCTATAGTTTCTAAACTTTAATACCTTCGTTTTCTCTTTCGTCATGATCGAAGGAAACAGCATTATATTTTGCTCATTTTGTCCTTGTAATCCTGCTATTTTTCTTGAATGTCCTAAAACACACAGGAAGTAGAAAGCTGGAGAGTGTGGTCCTCAGTAAGATGAATTTTGAGTCGTTTGTGAGGGACCTTCTGCTGGTCAGACAGTACCGGGTGGAAGTTTACAGGAATGCCAGTAAGAGCAGCAAAGAACATGACTGGCAGCTAACTTTTAAGGTACCTTTCATTTCATATTCTTTTAATGCATTACTCAGCATCACTTTGCTATTATTTACCGTTGCCATGCCAACTGCATCACAGGCGTCGCCAGGAAACCTGACCCAGTTTGAGGAGATATTATTTGGCAGTGGAGGAGGACCGGGGGAGGCGGCCTCTGGTGTCGTGGGGGTGCGTCTCGGCACCGGAAGTGATGGGCAGCGTGTTGTTGGCGTTGGGTATGTGGACGGTACCCTCAGGAAACTTGGTGTGTGTGAGTTCCCAGACAACGATCAGTTCTCCAATCTGGAGGGCCTGCTTGTGCAGATCGGGCCTAAAGAGTGTGTGCTTCCTGGAGGGGATGCAGGAGGAGACCTCGGGAAACTCAGACAGGTACTTGCTTAAAGTCAGTTCCATAGAACTTCAGTTCCAGGACCATGATTTTTACATGAAGGTCATCCTTTAAGTACATGTTCTAATTTCAGGTGGTACAGCGTGGAGGACTTCTGCTTACCGACAGAAAGAAATCGGAGTTCACAACCAAAGATATTGTTCAGGACCTGAATCGGCTCCTAAAGCCTTGTAAGGGAGAGACTGTGTCCAGTATTACCCTTCCAGAGATGGACAAACAGGTTTGTGGCTTTGTTGTTTTATGTTGAAATATGACAACGCTCTGAAATAGAGGTTTAATCTAGGATTTTCTTTGCCTTCCACAGATTGCCATGTCGTGCTTGGAAGCTGTTATCAAATACCTGGAGCTGCTCTCTGATGAGGGCAATTTTGGTTCCTTCAAGATAACCACATTTGACCTCAACCAATACATGCGTTTAGATAATGCTGCTGTGCAGGCCCTGAATCTTTTCCAGGTCAGGAGTCATTCCAAAATAAAACCTTAAATGAGGTTTTCACAGCACAATGTTACTGTAAGTTGATTGTTTCTGTCTGATTTTTTTTTAGGGTTCCTCTGATGATTCTACAGGCACTCACTCTCTGGCAGGTCTTTTAAATAAATGTCGAACCCCACAAGGGCAGCGACTGATAAACCAGTGGATCAAACAGCCTCTTCGAGACAAAAACAAGATAGATGAAAGGTGACATCTTTGTTACGTTTTTGCAGCTGTTGTGTTTTTTGCGGTATTATTGTAATGTTATAGAAGGTGTCTGTTACCTATTCAGTTCTACACATCTGATTTTTATACAGACTGGATCTTGTGGAGACTTTTGTGGAAGACTCTGAGCTGAGGAAGAGCTGTCAAGAGGATCTTCTCCGTCGTTTTCCAGACCTGAATCGAATGTCGAAAAAGTTTCAGCGTCACAGCTGTAATTTACAGGACTGTTACCGTGTTTATCAAGCTGTGGGGCAGCTGCCTGGACTGGTGATGGCTTTAGAGAGATACAACGGTGAGCAGTATTATGATATATTATTATGATGTTATTTAGTGAACATCAAAACATGCAAAACCTAAAGGGACAGTTCACCCAAAGGTTCATGTCATTCATAACCTATATGATTTTCTCCATGAAACACAAGATATTTGAAGAAATTTCTCAGTGGTTGTGTGTCCACACAATAGAAGTCAATGCATGCCACTGTCGTTTGATTAGCAACATACTTAAAAAAAAATCTTTAAGTTTCTCAAAAGCAAAAAAGTAATTACGGTTTGGAATGACATGAGGTTGAGTAAATGATGGAGGAATTTTCACTTTTTGGGTGAACTATTTTTTTAAAGGCCTGTTTAATTATAACATTTTGTTCAAGTATTGGCTGTGGCTGTTAACGCAACTGTTTTATAACCTTTCAACAGGAAAACATCAGGTCCTGCTGCATGCAGCGTTCATCTCTCCCCTCAGTGACCTCATCTCTGACTTCTCCAAATTTCAGGAGATGATTGAAACCACACTAGACATGAATCAGGTGAGCTAAACGGTGTATTCAAGTCATCTACACCAGTAACGCTATACCCAGACCTGCAGAACCCCTAACACTGTGTCCAAAAAGTGAGACATCCAAAATGTACAGTTCTGGGGGATCTCCGGTCTGGGTTGAAAATCACTGGTGTTGATGACATGAGTGGTCCATGGTCTTCTCACGAGGTCCCCACTGATAAACACCCTGAGCTCCAACTAAAGCACTTAGCAAGTTTCTCAGATGGAGAAAGTTCTCAGGAGCTGTTATATGCCATCACTGTAAGTGAATGAGACTATCATGTCCACTATCCAGATTGAGCATCATGAATTCCTGGTGAAACCTTCATTTGATCCCACATTAAGTGAGCTCAGGGAGAACATGGATCGCCTGGAAAAAGCCATGCAGGCTGCCTTGAGCAGCGCAGCTCATGAGCTCAGTAAGTAGATGTGGAAATTCAGTATGTTCCCTGCTTTTCTGTGTTTGCTGTTGTAAAAATATATTTTTTATACGTTTCAGGGTTGGAAGCAGGAAAAACAGTGAAGCTGGAATCCAACGCCCAGATCGGTTACTTCTTCCGAGTCACATGCAAAGAAGAGAAGAGCCTTCGCAACAGCAAGAAATTCACAACTTTAGATGTTCAGAAAAATGGAGTGCGCTTCACCAACAGGCAAGAGTTTGAGATTTTTGAGATTTTCAGTGCAGCTGGTTAGATGGTTAGTGTTATAATATTAAGTGACTGTATGTGTGTGTGTGTGTGTGTGTGTGTGTGTGTGTGTGTGTGTGTGTGTGTGTGTGTGTGTGTGTTGCAGTAAGCTGAGCTCTTTAAATGAGGAATACACTAAGAACAGAGAAGAGTATGAGGAGGCTCAGAACGCCATCGTCAAAGAAATCATCAACATAGCTGCTGGTGAGAGACATTTGTTTTTTACATGTGCTTTTTTTATTTGATTTAAAAGAAATGTCCCATGACAAATATAATAACAAATATGTTATGGTTACAGTAATGAATTTACACTTTAAAAGATACACAAGGCAAAGTAATAAACATCTTAAAAATGTTAAAAACAGTAGCCCTACCATAACAATTGCAGTTTAGACAATTTGACACATCAACACATTTTTAAGAAGCAATTATATGCACGTAATAATGCTTCAATTTGTAACTTGCCTCTCTATTGCCATCTCTGTTTGAAACATAAAACTGCAGGTTACAGTTAAAGTCACATGTTAAAGGCACATATGGACTTTTTACGTTCTCTACATGAGTTTATTTTTGTTCAAAGCATCTCACTGTAAATGTTTCTTTATACATACTAGTGGACATACCAATTAATTTTGTCTGTCACCATTATGACAAATGCTGTCCATACAACTCTTGAATTTAACCTTAGAATTTTTCTTCAGTAGAAAATGTCACATTCAAACGGGTAGTGAAAGGTTAATCCAGTTGTTGGAATAAATATTTTAATAACCTTGTGTTTGTATCCAGGTTATGCGGATCCAGT
>JAZGTK010009033.1:0-17658 GCA_036877625.1 Ambastaia sidthimunki | reverse complement strand
TTTTTTGCAACAAGGGGAAATGAAAGAAAAACAACGTTCATTTAGATTTACCAGTGTATGCTTTATTATTCAATATCTAATCCTTTATCGTCATTTAAGACGCAAGTCATTACATCAGCTGTATTTGCCAGGGCAGAAGGCATTTTAGGCTGAACCAGTGCAAGAGGGAACACAGTCTTAACCACACAAATATAATCAGCACAATACTATTCAAACCTATTGATCACCACCAGAAAACAAAAGAGATTAAAAACCCACCAACACAGAATTCAAGTAAATTCATAGAGAAGACTTCAAAAGTGACAGAGCGAGAAAACAGGTTCATGACTGCCAATGTTTCATATAATAATAATTATAATGATAAATGTTAAGAAAGCATTCTAAAACAACATGATAAATGTAGCTGTGAATATCCCATCTGTGTATTAACAAACAAGTGAAATGTACAATTTACACCAGAACGGACCAAAAAAAAACACCAAGGACAAAAAATATTACTTATATACTTCTGAACAAAAGACTTTCTGACAGTGACCTTGTTCATACCTTGCAGCAGATATTTACTGAAGCAGTTCAAACTGAATTTCAGTTTCAAGTACTTGCCTTGTCACTTAAAAATTTGACCCCTATTCCGTTACCCATTTCAGAGAGGCCATAAAAACATTTTTAAACAGCAAGACCAACCAAACAGCTTCAAAGCTTTTAGTTATGCCAGTAGCAAAAGACGTGACCACACCCTTCTCCCTCATTGGTTAATAATCTCACATGATCTGGTACATAAATCACAGATTTAAATTCATTCAATCATTCAGCACAATCATTTTTCTTTTACCACCAACAACAGTGTTTGTAGCTCAAAATAAAATTTTGATCATAAATCAAAATTTATGATGAAATTTATGATCATAAATGATTATCGTATGCAGTGACATTCCGTTTACAATTCCCAGGCAATTCAACAAACCTTAAAACTGTTTTTAATATAAAATCCAAATAGTTTACTTTTTTTAGTACAATTCACTACAATTTTCCTCACACAAAAAACAGACCCAGGCTTTTCGGATTATGACATCATCGAACATGATGACATCATCATGTGACCAACCCTAATGCCACTTTCAGTCAGACACTGATTAATCAGACACATCATGCCCTGCTTTATCTAGGCCAACACACATATAGCATCTCATGACATCATCAGGAACGCTTTGCTTACCTCAACCAACAATAGCCACGCCTGGATTAAAGCCATCTTTTTAATTACTTTTTTCCCTACACAAATCTATTCTTTAATCTTAGCCAGGGGCCATCTGGCCTGCCCGCTTTTAGCTAAAGTCTCAACTGAAGGCTGTTCGCGTCAATGGCTTGGACGACATCCTGACGTGCCCCCCTTGCAGATGTTTAGTAAAACCCCCACATTCATTTACATTTGCATGCAAAGACCTTCCAGTGCAATAATCACAACCTGCAATTGACGTAGAGCTCTATGGCTTATCTAATGTTATTAGATCACACCATTTACATCAGACCTTAACACACACTTACCCTGTTTATAAGAGCTTTGGGTTTCTCCTTGTAGGAATATACGGAATAACACAATCGAATACAAGAAACGCATCTATATCAAACCTGGATAACATTTCTAAATTCTGCTCACCAAACAGACCTGCATATGTGGTAGATTTCATAATCACATTCACAAACATCACAACAAAAAATAGAACTTCTCTAAAGGAATCATGATTGCAAATAAAAATGACAATTAACTAAAACAAACAAATAAAAACAAAACATACAAAAAAAAATCTAATACTAAAAACTCTGATGTAATTTTTAACACCAAAGCTTAATCAGGATTGGAGGAACCTGCTGAAGAGCCAGCCTGATTGGTGGGTAAGCTTATGATTGACAGTAGCACCTGACTCCTCCCATTTTTCAATGCCAGGAGGTAATGCTCAGCAAAACAGCATCAAAGCAAAAGCTTTAACAAACATTATGTACAGGCTGTAGCTAATTGGCACATACTGCATAAACCCCATCACACAGTACCAATTCAGTACATTTAAAACACCTACTTACATAGGGTATCCAATTCACTGATTGAACACTGACCAAGCTGTCAGAGCAGCCATCACTCCATGTTCCATCACCTCTCATACCCTCAGAATAAAGAGGAGGTTCTTGGGGGCCTGGCATAGGTGATACAGTTCTCTTCTTCTGACATCACTGTACCGGCAACATCACTCAGCAGCTCTAATGACTGCTGCCCGTAAGATACTGAGAGATAAATCAAATGTCTTTGGTTACAGTAGACAACATCCAGTACGCAAAGCAAGGTCTGGAAACAGCCGTAAAGAGCATGGAAAGAGAGTAGCTTCACGCAAGTGAAAGTTATATTTAATATAAATATTAAGCCAATGTAAATATTTATATTTAATATACTTGCTATACAAACAATCATGTAACTTTAGTGCAGTGTAGCTTGTTAGTCTAGAAGGAGGGAAAAAAGCACCAAGACTTCTTGTGGGAACAGTATCGGCTGCACATCAGGCACTTGGTTTTGGAGTGTAGGTTTATCAGACAGTCAGTGTGTCAGGCTGAGAGGGGATGCAGGAAATGAAGAGAGAAACTGTGGAGATCTCAACGGAATCTCCAGCTGAGCAGTTGGGATTGCTGGCCTCAGGTTTAGTTAAGGAGCCGCCGGTCTCCTCAGGGCCGTGATTCAGGGTTGCTCGATGGTCAGGTGCGTCTGTGCAGCACCTCTGCTTGAACCTGTTAATGAAGAACAGTTTTGTTCAGACCGCACACAATTCTGATTTGGTTTTTAGGACTGACTGTGCAGATAAGATACATCAGTTCAGGCAGTATTGTGAAAATCTGGTCCAGTATTGGTTGCTATAGCAATCATGTAGGCGTAAGCATGGTGCCAAATGAGTTTCTTCTACTATACAAAACTGAGAGTAGCAAGCTGTCAATATGGAAAGAGAAAGAATCTCAAAGTAGAACTAAAAGAGGCATTCTGTATTATGTACACATCTATATTTTTACATACATAGAATCTTACCCAGTTAACAGGGGATGTTCTTAGAACATTGGCTAATATTCTCTCAAAGTTATTAAAAAAATTACAGTTATCAAAAAATTGCAGTAACGTTAGTAGAATGTTTTTCTATTATTATATATCATATCAATAAAACATTACAGAATTAATGTTTTTATTACAGAAAAAATGTTTGAATAACGTTTTTATTACGTGCATGAGACTCTTATTAATACAACGGACATTTTAAATGTTCCTAAAACATTTAAAATAACGCTTTTAACCTTTCGGTACTTAATGGAAACGTTACAGAAACATTTAACAACCTAAAATTGTTTGCTGGGTAGACACTACCGTGCATTCTGCATGATGTTGAATAGCAAATGAGAAAGCGATAATGAACTTTTTAAAATTAGAATCAGACTGCTCAAGAATCTGTTTCAATAATCTGAATTAAAAAACAAAAAGCCTTCTTTTTGTTTTTGTGTTATGTATTTATCAAAGAATGCGTTCTAAAAAAGTGAATGCTGGGCACAGCACACCTTCCACCCCTCATCTGTTCTATAACATCTCATTCTGTTTTTGCCTCTCTGCTTCTGATGCAGCCCTGGTGTAGGTGCATGCATGAAAGAATGCGTGTGTGTGCACGCATGCATGTGCAACCACACTGCGGTGTGTGTGAAAGCAAGGGTGAATTTAAAAACATACTCCCAGAGATCTTGAGACAGCAGCCTATGTGTCTTATCTCCTGGTGTTAGCACTAGCACAGGCCTTTGGGGTTTTGATGTTTAGATTTTCATACACTCCAGAGTCGTCATTCATTCTGTAAAAGAGTTAAAAAAAGATGCTTCAGTTTCTAGTCTTAAATTATAAATGAAGAACAACAAAAAAGTAGAAAGTAAAAATCATTACAACCGCATTTTAGGGCTCAAAGGTAAAAACGAATGTGAGAATCAGCCCAGTGTGTTTTTTATTTGAAGAGTAACTGACTCAATACAGCGCCAGAGCCCCTTTGATGGAAAATGATTCACTTAGCAACAAATAAATTCAGAATTTAAGGAAGTGTAAGAGACTGTTCCGTTTACCGAAGGTAACTGATTTAATGATTAACTGTTTTCCAGTAACAACAGTGTGTGGGCCATATATTAGAAACGTGTTTGTGTGTAAGAGGAAATAAACACTTACACAGATGAAGACCGAGATGAGCTCATGTTTGGCTTTGCTCGAGAATTTGTCATCTGTGGATACCTGATATTGGAATATTCTCGCTCTTTCGTTTTATTCCTCTACAAAGGTTAAAAAATATGTGTTAAAAATAACACAAATATGACATATTATGATTGATAAAACACATAAGAAATAAAAAATAAGTCATAAATAGTTGATGCCAAAATGATGAATCAGCTCAAAAAATACATATATATAAACGTTTTCGGAGCATCATTAACTGCCATTGTATGAAACAGAAGATTTTTTTAAAATTCTCCTTGGTGCTTCACAGAAAAAACAACAGTATATGACAAGATAACACTTTTTTGAATTATTTATACCTCCCTTTATTATAGGCCCTTTCACCAATGAATACCCTTCACCTTTCCCTATGAGCCGACCCCCATCATTTGCATTAAAGTGATGTTTGTACCTGCTCCTCCTCCAGTCTCTTCTGAGCAGTGTCAATATACTGCTGTACAGCCATGTAGATGAACTTATACTGGGCTTCAGTCTGAACCATGCCGGACCTCTGCTGACGAACTCTCTGAATAGTCTTTGGGATGTCAATGTCACAATCCAACCCTTCAGAGAGACGGAGGAGATAAAGTCACTATAGCAGACTAGCCATCTGGAGGGGCTTGTTATACTTTATCATTAAGGAGTAAAATCGCATCTGAAATCGTGTTGTATATAGCGGTTACCTTGTCTGTTTATGATGTCGATAAGGATGTCAATCACAATAATTGTGCCTGTTCTCCCAATCCCTGCACTGTAAGGACATTAACATGTAGAGGTTAAGATTACAGAGGACACAAAAAAATACATTCCTAAGCTAACTGGGAACGTTCTCAGAACATTAGCTCAAGTACTTTTAAAGGTCTCTCAAGTTCTAAAAAATGTTCTTGCCGTAAACTTTTTTAACATCATATATCATATACATCAAAAACAATTTTCTTAAGCAGTTAGTAGAACTTGATTTATGTTTGAATGTTGAACTAACATTCCTATAATCAAGCAAAAACTGTAAATACAATGTCCTAACGTAAAATTGTTAGCTGGGCTGACATGTTGAGGTTAACATTACAAAGGACGCAAGAAGATATGGGCAACAATGAAACAATTTGTTGTCATAACACTTCTCAAGACAACATTAAATAAAGTCAAGAATGTTGCCATCATCCGTTTTGCCATTAGCAGTCAAGATAATAGCTCTGTTTTAAAACTTAGTGAGCTGACTCAAAGACAGCTGACATAGACAGCTGCTTGCTACAACAGCATTGCATCATGGAACCTTTTACAAAAGGAGCCGAAGTAGGAAACTGTATATGTGCAAAAATGAAGCGCTTATGGCTATAAAATTATGGCTATACTGCCTCCATAGGTGGATCATTATGTTTTAGAACAGAGATTTTACTGGGTTATGTGAGGTTTGCGGTACCTGCAGTGAACCACTATAGGTCCACTCTCTGGAATGGCGCTCTGGGTTCTGTTAACCTGCTCCAGGAAGCTCAGAACTCCTCCTGGTTCATTGGGAACACCGTGATCAGGCCAGCTCAGGTACTGATAGTGCCAGATACACCTGGGAGGCTCCCGCTTTAATTACGGAAAGAAAAATAAAAGTCAATTTGAAATAAATTTAAAACATTACATATGCAATGTTACAAAGAGGTCAAAGGTCATGTTTGTTCCACACTACTGTTATTTCCCATGATGCTCTCACCCTGTCTAGACGCGTGACTTCCAGTTCTCGCCGTATGTAGTCCTGAGCTGTGTGTTCCTCAATGTTCTTCACACACACCTTTCCAAACTCCTTCGTTGAATTTAAGTCTGGCCAGTACCGCACACACTTATTCTGTGGACAGATAAGAAATTGTTTTTCAGCTCCATTATTTTAAACTGCACATTTAGTTATGTAGTTAATCATAAATACAGTATTTCCACGTACAATAATTTTGTACGTGGAAATTTAAGTACTATTAGCAGTGTTAACACTAGCAAATAATTACGTTGGTTTAATGCTGTTCATAGTTTTAAACACCATTAACCCATGAATTCAATTTGACATTAACAATTTTATTCGTGTTATAATGAAAAATTGATTGGAACATTCTGAGCTGATTGGAACTGATCACACACACACACACACACACACACTATTCAAGTGCATGTTCCTCAGTAAATTAACCATCATCCACAGAAATGTTAGTGGAAGCTGCAGACGAGCAGTGAAAACATTTTAAAGTTAAATTACATCCATAAAGTGCAGGAAAAGTTTTATTATTGAATTATTGTGCATTAGCATTGAGTTCTGTGTTACGATTTCCCGTACACTGTAATGCAGTTTGAGAAATAAAGAAAATTGCAGAACCCAATACTGGTATATTATTAAATTTTTTTCTTGAAAAGGAACTAAATGTGTTAACTGTGTTAAATATATAAATGCATCAATCAACAGCCTCAGTGTACAGTATCTTCATTCTCTAATACTATGGGCTGCTCATTATCTGATTATTGTTGTTCTGCATTGTCTGGCGTGAACTTTTGAACTCCATCTCCAATCTACCACATCTACGAACAAAACCTCACCCGTCCTCTCTCCATCTCTTTGGTCGTCATGACGATAACGTGACTGTTTTCCTGGTACACCATTTTCCAGAAGTCTAAGACGGTGTTCTGAAGGCAGCCCTGAGTGGCAATAAACACTTTACCTTCATCCACGTGACGACCTTCTTCATGAATGCTCTGAATCACAAAGACATCAATACAGCATTATAAACCAACACACTCACTCTAAAACATCGATCACAGTTTCTTTAAAGGACAGAACATTATTCTTGAATTCATGAGTGATGGGAGGGGCTTACTCGTATGTAATTAGCATTAATGTAATCAGAACCAGACACATCAGGATCCGCCTCCTTGATTTGTACTCGAGTGGTGTCAACTGTGTCAGAGAAAACGACAATTTAAAGGGGAAGATGTCCGACTGATGACTCCGCCTCCTCTGTCCCCCCATAGAAGACTTTTGACTACAAAATAATCAAAAACAACTTACATGGTAGAATGTTCTTGTATCTATTCTTGTTTTTATTTTCTGGTCTCTGTCCTTCTTTCCTGGGATAAAGGAGTTTACATTCCTGTTGCTGTAAAACCTGGAAATTTAAAGGAGACAAGATGGGATGAAATGGCTGAATGAGGCTATATGTATGGAGCAATTAAAAACAAGTTCATTTTAATAAATGAGATGTCAGATGAGTGCCCCCTACAGGAGCATCTCATTTAACTTGGGCAGTCACCACCAAACAGGAAGTGCAGTGCACAAGGTCAGCAAGCAGAGAGTCTGTCTATAAACAGCTCTCTTATCAACGGGTCCTAAGAGATTTAATGATTGTGTATTACAGTGGAAAGTACAGTACTTTCTGTTCTTTTGCCAAAACAAAATCTGGACTGAATCATCGCTTCCCATGATGAAAAGAAAATATGAATAGATGAGTAAATATGGACTGAAATACCTCAAATTCTTCCCAGAAGCCTTGCTTGGGTTTCTCTGAGTTGTCGGCCACTTTGTTTAATTCTCGCACCCTGTTTTCAATGTTCGCTGCGTTTATCCTTGTGGCATTGAATGGCTTTTGAATAGAGAATGAAAAATGAGTAATAAGAGCTCAATAGTCAATCAGAAACAGGCAAAAGTAAAGTAAATAAGTACATATTTTCACCTGGCTGCATACAAAATGTAATATATATAGTGTCTAAACATACTATACTGTATATAGTATATAGTAAGGTATACAGTACCATATACTATTACAGACCAACAAAAGTTTGTGTTGTGGTACACCAGTGCTACAAAAAGTACATATAAATTCTGTTAAATATTTCTCACCTGTTTAAGGTGCACAACAATTCCACTTTTTTCCACCATAGGGTTTTTCTTGTAATGCTCCACTAAATCTGCTAAAGTGTCAAATTTTTCCCCTCCTCCAACATCATATTTCCCATCCTGACAAAAGAGATAAACAGACGGATTAGAACGATTCCTTTCAAGTTCTAAATGAAAAGAGAACGTGTGATTGTTTCACTTTTACCTGATAACGAATCATGACATGCGTAACTTTAGTCTTGCGGTCCACATTTTCATGCTTTTCTTCATTAGTGAGGACAGAAAGCACAAAGTCTCCTGGTTTACTTTGACTCTCTCTCACCAGGAAGCTGCCAGACTTGCCCTTCTCTGTGAGGAGCTTTTCAGCATCTCTGCCTGACAGATGCCCATGATACCACCTGAGAATCAGGTACAAAATTATACATTTGTCCTAAAGAATTACAATGAATTGTTGAAAAATGTGTGCAATTTAAATGAAAAAGACACAAGCAATCTTCATTTTTGAATGTAAACATGGTTTTACCTGCAATCCCAGCTAACAAGTTTAGATTGTAAGTACATTTCCCTAACATTTTCAGTAAATACAGCTTTAAAAAATGTTATTTGAAAGTTTTCAAACCAACCATTTTTTAGATGCTGTATTAATGTTATTGCTGGTTCTAAGAATGTTACTAAAAGATTTTTTATTTCTGTAATGTTTTCATTTCTGTAATGTTTCATGAATTTTTATATATGATAAAAAAACAGTCTAACATTACTGCAAGAACATTTTTGATAACTAAGGAAACTTTTAGAGAACGTTCCTTGTTAGCTGGGATGTTTCATGTGCTCCTCAAAATATGTGATTAAAAATGTCTTTACCCACACAAAAACCAAAAACTGCATCTTTTTATGACCCACAAAAAACATACTTTTTTTCACTTGCAATGCACATCTCAAACTTTCACTATAGAAACTTTAAGGTTGTGGTTGGAAAATGAACGAGGGGTGTTCATATAGCCCTTGCAGAGATAAATAGGTAGAAGCTGTTATGATATCAGGTTATGTGTAGGAGGTGCTCGCTTGTGAGCTGTCTGTTTTCATATATAGAAAAAAAACACAAAAACCAGCTAAATATATATATATATTGTGACTTAAAGGATGTTTCACTGTATAGACAGCGCTAAAAACCTGAATCTAAACATATTTAGGTGTAGGAAGCTACAAAGTAAACCAGAAGTTCCTAAACGAGACTTTTCTCGTAAACATAAACATCAAACATAAACAGCATCAGGACAGGTCCGGTTCACAAATGTAAACATACAGTTACTCTGTCATGAAATTAAGATAAGCACCAGCTCATTCAGTTAAACAACAAACGCATCTGATGCAGCCAAGCATACATCTTACTGTCTAATAATGAAGCTCTCTTGGCTTGAACACTAGGGGGCAGTTTCTTCTGTCTACACTAATGCCACTGTCAAGCTCTAAGCATTTTGTATAAATGTGGCTGTACCGTACCTCTCAGATGTGGGGTCCTTGCAGTTTAGAGGGTATTTCAGCTCGATGACATCCCCGTTTCTCTCCCGCAGAGAGTCGTGTTGCTCAGTGTAGTACTGCACCAGCTCAGCCAAAGTGGCAAACTTCTCCCCACCATACAGATCATAATAGTCCCCCGAGTTCTGGATTTTAATGTGGGTGACCTCATCCTTCCTCCTGTCCAGAACAAACAGATGGGACACAACAGGGAAAATGGGCGGGGGGACACAGAGGAAAAAGACAGGCATGAAAAATGATATTGTTAATATTTTTAGGGGAAATATTCTTTAATCTATGAGTTTTATATTTGATACAGGTGTGTGAAATTCTAACTAGTTAAGCATCAATTATTGTGATCCCTATAAAGTAGTGATTCCCAATCAGGGGATGCTTAAGGGACTTTCGTTGTATGGACACAAAACCATGTTTTTGAAAAATAAGACATTTCTTAAAATCTTCGTTTTGTGTTCCACGGACACAGCAAAAAAAGGTTATACAGGTTTAGAATGATACAGGGTGAGTAAATGACTGAAACATTTACCCCCTTTTTACCCCTTTAATCAGTTTCCAGTGGTTACTTGGAAAGAATGTGCTTTTTTAAACCTATGAAACATTGTGAATTAAAATATGGATATTACAGATGTCAAAATGTTAAAACAAATCATTAATATTAATTATTGCTTTTTGTGTAACAACTTAACACTTTAAGTTCCTTAACTCATATTAAGCCAGATTTCCAAATGTTTCATTTCTGGGTTGGTGTTGATGAATGACTTTATATAGCAGAAATAATAGATCTAAATATCCAATCAAGATTTATTCAAGCTACCTAATGGAAAATTAAAACCACATGGAAGTACGTTTTTATTTCAAAAAACCTTGTAGAAACACACAGGGGCTTTGACAGGTGCTTTTTAAAGGTTAAATTTTAGGACCTTTTTATCTGTTTAGACAAGCAAATTTACCCATAATGTTCTGGAACAATAGTTCTCCAAAAAAAATAAAATAAATAAAAACGAAAATTAATGAAGTGCAGAGAGTGTTCAGAAGAACCAAATGCAACAACAGAGAACGTACTTAAGGGAAAATTATTCTCTGTAGATTTCAGAAAAAAAACAGACAAAACAGCAGCCTTAAATGCCAGCATATGGAAAAAGCTGAAACATACACCTGCGCTGATAAAATCAGCTGTGCTCGGGCACAAAACCACAGCTTAACGCTTGTGAGCAGATCATAACTACTGCAATTCAGCTAAAACACACACACACGCAAACAACTACACAAACAAACATTAAAAGCAAAGCAAAACACATAAAACGACAGCAATGTAGCTAATGAGAGACCTCAATTTTCTCCCTCTGCTTTCTCTGTGCTTTATCCATCACTGGTCTGGCTCATGAAATTGCTCCTCTGTGTAATTGCATTACGGAGGTAACAGAAGAGGCAGAGCAGCATGGCATCAGGGTCTCAGCAGTGAGGGGCTAATAGCTGCTGACTGCTGCAGACGAGCGGCCCTGTGCTGTGGGCCTCTAATGCAATCACACAGCACACAACAACCAAACACACACACACACACACACACACGACTGGCGAGCTATCTAAATGAGGACATACAACCCAGCTAACAATTTTAGGTTGTAAGACCATTAGCCTAACGTTTACAATAAGTAGTAAAACCGTTGGTTTAAATGTTCTAGGAAATGTTTATAGACATTGTAGTAACATTACTGCATGATTATATAAACGTTATTCAAACTTTTTAAAATTCTGTAACGTTTTTAAAATGTTCCACTAACAATTAAGAATAACTTTTTGATACACGATACATAAAATTAAAATAATGTTTTACTAATGTTGTTGCAAGAATGGTTCTGATAACTTTTTAAAAAAGGCTACTGCTAAAAGAAAACACTGTTATAAATAAAGATGAAGTTTTTTTTAGATTTTTATTACCTGTGGGGAAAATCTTTGGTTGGTGCACCTTCCAGTACAAGGATGGTTCGTCTTAATTGTTTTTATACTGCAATAATGATATTTTCTATCCCCTAATTTTTAACATACCCCCAAACTTTAAACTTTTAATTTTTATATTTTTATTAAAACATTACTTAATATGTCAAATTTACAGACACTGTGAGGCCATCTTTGCCCCCAATATAGGTCAAACCAGCAGCACACACCCACACGTGCATACACAGGCACACAGACACACACACGTTTACATCTATCCAAATGGGGACATTTCATAGATTTCTATTGTTTTAATACACAGCTAGTTATAAACAATATAACCTAGTCCTAACTCACACTCATTCTACAAATGAGGACATCCCCAAAAGGTTTTGCTGACTTTGTCAAGTTTTTGACTTTTGGATACAAAACACACACACACACACCTTATTGTCTGCCTACCATCTCAAACATTTCAACCTCATTTACATTTTGTGCTGAAACAGTGAACCATTGCCTTGGTACGAAAACCCAAAACATTCACAAAATATATACAAAATGTTGCGTTGGCTTATCTTATAACAACTTGATATCACTCTTAACACAAATTCCTTCCACAGAAGCATTAATATAAATGTTCACAACGTGATTCACTCATTTGCATAGAGCTGTAATGTGTGGAGAGTCACTGAGCTCTGGCTACTGATTCAAGGACGCCTGCTGACTAATTTTATCTCTGAGCATGAGTTCATCATTGATTTTCCTGCTTTTCAGCCTCTGCAGAAACACAATACTGCCATTGAGCCTGTGTACTATACGACCACGTTTAAAGCTGCAGGCTGTAACTGTTAGCTCACTGTCGCTGGAGCAACAAATGCTTACGAATGACCATCTGCATCGAGCAACAACAATGTTTCTATGGTGATTCTCACATTTTAAAACTGCAAAGCTGTGCTTGAGAAACTCAAGCCTGAATTCGGTGGTGCTTTCTGTAGCTGTAGCCCAACTATACTGTATTTATAATTACGTTTTATGCACACAAAAATAATCTGGTGTAGTCATATCTCATTACTACTGATCTAACTGGTTAGAACGCTTTTGTTTTCTCTAATGTTTCCACAATTCAACTTATTAAACTTTGTGCGCAAAAGCTCTATAAATACACAGATGGATGTCAAAATCTTTAATACAGAAGTAGTTCACCTAAACAATTCTAGGATTTTATTTTTGTTAAACTATTAAAGAATAATATGCAGTTTTTGCCTCCACAAAAATGCTGTGACATAATAAACAGCTTAATCAAAAAAAACTATTATGTCACATGGGTTCAAAACAATATGCAGGTGAGGAAATAATGACAGATTAATGGAAATTATTATTACAGGGTTAATATTCACTTCATTTCCACTTTACAGTCTCTTCAGGCTGTTTAAGCAGGTCTGGACTGATCGTTACGAGAGTCAGAGACATAGTGAAAGTTTAACTCAAAGCAATACATGCAACTGTATTCTGTGACTATGAAAACAGGTCTGAGGGGTCACTTCCTGTAGCCTGCTCCCGATAGCCATAACACAGGCAGGAAATGTCTCCTGACACATTTCACCTGGCCCTGACACCTCATACGTTACACTGACGCGACTTCCAGCGTTCAGTTTGCAACTTAACGGTTAACAATAGAACAGGCGCTGAGCAATAGTCTCCACCCAGGAAAATGGCGACAGACAGATAAGAGAAACAGAGGCATAATGTGATGGAGTCCCTGAGTGTCCATTTGGCCAGATCTCTACTCCCCTCATCTAATAATATGTTCTAAAGGACTTTTCCTCCAAACTTTGTAATTACCGTCTCATCTGGATACATTAGGGCCTGATAGGCAGTAACATAGCGAAACGTTATTTTTCTGACAGCAGATGTCTGCATATCTGATTCTATGAAATCATATTATTGATTTAGGTCGTTTCTAATGTGTCCGCATAGATAAATCATGTTATCAGTGAAGGATAATGTACAGTCAGCCATCTTCACAAAGTAAACCCCTACAGAGTGATCAGAAAATTAAATATTGATCAGAGTTTAAAGTATTATATTTTGTAAGAAGAAAGAAACTACAGAGCGATACGGATGACATGAAACTAGCACAGCTATGCAGGAAATCGGTTGCCCACGACAGTCACTTATACAGTTTAGCGGTCATTATACAATAATATAAAAGGAATAAAGTATTCCAGGGAGTTGAAAATAAGAAGAATAAATATTTTCTAGGACAGATATTTTGTAATATTGAACAAAAATCCACCTCACCTGCTATTGTTTGGACAATCTTGTCCCTGTCACAAACTCTCCACTGGTTAAGCAACTCTAGGTAAGTTAACCTATAAATTTTACTTGTTAAACTATGATAGGAGAAAGTATTTTAACATAAATATATACATACATTTATACACTTCACCTACTTGATTTACTACAAAAAGCCTTTAAACACTGAAGTACAAGAGACTTAATTAAATTACCTAACAGTCTCTTATCTACTGTTCCAGATTAACATTCTATCTAAATGTAAAAAGTCCCAAAACTTTGCAATTAACATTTGTAATTATTTTCCCTTATCATCTTCCCACGCTCGCCCTCTATCTCTTCTATCTAAGCTATAAACATTGTTTAACGTTTTGTGTAATTGTTTATATACCTACTACATTATCTTCCTCCTGCGATGCCTAGTTCTCAGTGTTGAATGTTGGTTGTTTGTTCTGGTAAATGTTTTTGGAAATGTTTACACGTTTAATTTAAATTGCGCCATTATTAGGCTAATGATGTTTGTGGATTATTGCACATGTTTGTGATTTAGTATCAGAATATGGATCCAAAAATACACAGATCAATTAGCCTCCACTATTAACTTGCTCAGTTCAACAACATTGTGACGATGACGTGTCCATGCTCCAGATAATCAGAACAAGCTGACCAGCTGGGCAGATAAATCAGCCTGCAGGCATCTGGGCTCAGGCCCTGAAGGCTTGTGGTGGAGCTGAGCCACGTGGCCTGACTTCTGGAGAACATTAGATACAGTGAGAGTCCCACCATCCAACCGCAACAGCAGGTCTGGGGCTCCACATCTTAAAGCTATTAAGAACTGCTCCTCTCTCTCTCTTTCTCTCTCTCTCTCTCTTCAATCACTCATCAGACAAACAGCTGCAGTGGCTCACAGTCCTGCCCACAAGCTGACACTGTAATCCTTAAGCAGCAGCCCAGGGGCAACTCAAATGCTCTGAGGTCCTGGAGAGCAGGGGGGGAAAGTGCTGTCTATTAATGTGATCTGTGTTCAGGCATGTAATACTGATGGCCATTAATCAATCACTGTTGTAATCGTAAATATGCCTCGGAATAATGCAAGCATGCATGTATAATGTAACAAAGGATTGATAGCTGCATTTACTGCATTATTTTAATGCAAATCTGTGATTTGACCATTATTTCACACTGATATTGTTGTTTATTTGCATGAGCTCCCTGCATTGGTTTATCTCCCGGGTCACTAAAGCAATTATGCAAATCTGGTGATAGTGCAAACATGGCCAAAAATCTGTGCTGAGCGCAATCTGCACAATGCAGTTCTCCATTTTGCAGACGGGTTCGGAGTACCAGGGTGTGAAATATGCATCTGGCTACTGGCATGAAAGTATGCAAGATATTTTTCTATATAGTGATGATTACAATGATCTTTTAACACCATGTGATGAATTACTGCTGTCATTACAAAAAAAACGTAAACAATTATCTCTTTTAAATAAAATAATCTACTGCCTGTCTGGAGATCTTTTGAAATCAAAACATTTTCAATGCATGGAAAATTGTTCAAAAAGTCAAGTATGGAAACAGTGAGACTATCAAGTTTACTTTTAAGTAATCAATAACACACAGACAACCATTTAACCAAAGAGATGTGACTCACGCTTAACCACACAAGGTCAAACAGACCACTTCACTTATATAGCAAATGAACAACACGAAGTATCTATCCAGCTAACTTTAGGTTGTAAGAACGTTTTTGTAATGTTTCCATTACAACAAGTTTTTCAGACATTGCAAGTTATTGTTTGGTTATAAGAACGTTAGTCAAACTTTTTAAATTCTGTAACGTTTTTAAAACATTCCACTAGCAACTAAAGAAAAACATTTTAACATGATATCTACGGTTTAAAAAGTTCTACTAATGTTACAGCAAGAATATTTTTGATAACTGAGAAAAAATGTTAGCCAATGTTCTGGGAACATTCCCTGTAAGCTGGGTTGTGTTTGAATCAGGGTATCTGGGTCAGTGTAATTCACAAGCAGAACTGAAGGGGGGGGGCACAACAACAGGACAGTACGGAAAAAGTCGAACCTGACAGAGAGAGTGAAATCTCCAGGGTTGCTCTTGCTGGGTCTGGCCAGAAAGCTGCCGTGGACGCCCCGTGTCAGGAGGAGATGTTCTGCCTCGATCCCTGTGATGTTGGGATGAAACCACCTGAAATGAAACAAAACTCAGTGCTTAGAATCTGCAGAGTGAGCAGCAGGCTAATGCTAATCAATAGCTAACAGAGGTTATCCATTATCACATGATGTAAGTGAGCAAAATAAAGCCATCACTATTGGTGTATATATATGCATACAATGGTCAATATTCCAAGAGTATTTGTTAGCTACTAATAGCTGTAAATGACTAAAATAAGGAGAGTAAGCAAGGTTTACTGTTTACATGGGTCTTTAAAAAAAGGACTGACTTCTTCATGATTTTATTTTATATGGGCATTGTGATAAGGTGGATGTGAGAGCCAGCTGGGTGGACTTGGGCCCACCGCATCCCACCTGTAGCAACGTGTCTGCAGTATAGACAAATAAATTTGGATCCGAAGCATTCACTTATGACAAGCAATAATTACTTTTAAGCCACTGTCTCTTTATGATATGTTTTTCTGCTGTGTAAATGTAAGTTTTCCTAGATTTTCATTTAAATAAAAAACAACAAAATCACTAGCACCAAATATCATTTTCTCCGCATTTATAACTGTTTCACTTCACTCTATATGTACAGGCTCTCCCATATGTCTCTGTATGATCCTATATCTATCAAGCCCCACCCACTTTGTAAGCCCCTCCCCCTGGCAAAGTCTCTTAATGATGTCATCAAGAAAGATAATCCACATGTACATTCGTATCTAATTTTAAACTGAATGCCAGTTCTAATCAGTGACAATTTGCTGTGTTTAACAAGTTCTTTCCTAATCCTTGGGGTTGATGGCGGGTGGAAGGTGATAAGAGGTCAAGTGTAATCTGGGCTAGTATTGGTCCCAGCTGTCTGAGCGCCTGCAGCCCGTCTGTCTCATGTGGGAATGCTTTGTGAATGGCCGTTCAGGGGTTAGGGGCCGGGTTGGAGTGTGTCTGCTAGCTAGTGGGCCCCATCTCCTAATCTCACTTTAAGTGGTCGTATGTGGCTGGTTACTTTGTATGAGTGGCATTTGGTGAATACAACACAGTTTGTCAAACAGCCAGATATAAATCT
Source organism: Ambastaia sidthimunki (assembly GCA_036877625.1). Classification (NCBI taxonomy): domain Eukaryota; kingdom Metazoa; phylum Chordata; class Actinopteri; order Cypriniformes; family Botiidae; genus Ambastaia; species Ambastaia sidthimunki. The sequence continues at coordinate 519 of JAZGTK010009033.1, read as the reverse complement.
TAAATATACTGAAACATTTTGAAATCAAGAGATTTAAAGTTCTATTATGAATATATGGGTTCAATACAAGTTAAGCTCTACTAACCTTTCTCACATAGCTTAATATCTCTAGGTCTTTACCCTATAAGGCATGTTGTATTGCCCCAGTTGTTGTCTGGTTTTAAAGAGGTTACCTGTGTCAGTAAGCATTAGTAATCACTGTTCGTCAGATGGAATTTTAAGAGTTCTGCGTCCTTCCACTCTTTGTTGTGACTCATGTTTCTATGTTTGTCAGAAAGTCTATATTTTCCCGTTCTGTTGAATCATCACTACGGCCCCTAACTTCTCAATCTACTGTAAAGTTTGCACCACTGAAGCAGAAATATTTAAATGTGTGTGGATTAATATTTTATTGACATTTCTCTCAGTAAATGTTTCCTTCTTATAATGACTGTTTAGGAAGCGAGCGCAAGCAACAATATTTTACAAACATTTGTATGTAGATATTTATTTAAGTTATTATTATTAGATATTTATTTA
>JAZGTK010009032.1:0-17659 GCA_036877625.1 Ambastaia sidthimunki | reverse complement strand
GTGTGTGTGCGCTGAAAACTATACTCTGTTGTCATTGCAGGACGCATTTAGACTCGCCTGTGGCCATTGACTCTGTATATCTGATCACCCACCATCCCGCCATTTGAAGAAAAGACTATGAATAGTAATTTCATTAGGATGAGCCCTCGGTATTCGACGTTCTCTTCCGAATGCCTTTGTGACTTGAGAAATATCCGTCTTTCTTAGTCTCGTAAGCCGATCTCTCCTTTACCGGACTAATGTAGGTTGTGTTCCATTAAAAAGCCTCTGTATACGTCCGCCCTTCCTAGTAATGTCTTTGTGGGAAACATTGATCGAGAGACTTGCACATATACACATGGCATACACTCACACACGCTTCCAATGAAGTGTACGAGGGGATATCGGAATGCGGCGGTCCTCTGTAGAAACCCCTGGAAAGGTGGCATTGATTTCGGCCCGGGGAGAGGCGTGATTGATTTAAATGTGATTTCCTATTTCCTATCTTCTAATTGAAATAAACTATGAAGTTTGCAGCTATCAATAGACTGTACTGTAAACAGCCACATAGTGCCTGAGGGTGGAATTGAGTGTCTGTAGGAAACATGTCTGAGTGGCGTAGAGGCCGAACCTGCGTTCATTTCTGTCTGTATCTCTGTCTGTCTCTTTGTCTGTATCTCTGTGTGTCTGTTATTCTGAGCTGTCTGTGTGGGGTTCACTTTAAAAAACATGTTTCTAATCATAATCAGTATCTTTGTCTTTCTGTCTGATTTTCCCAGTACAAAAAAAATCTAAACATACTTGAGATTTTTCTTGATAAGCAAATCTGCATAAAGACTTATATATATATATTTAAAATTTGTTAGGCTAGTAAAAAATATACTTTATTTTTCTTACCACACTGCCATTTTCTTGTTTAAGCATTATACAAGAAATAAAACGGGGTGAGGTTTGTTTAAAAGAAGAAGATAAAAAACAGGGAACATTCTTTGAAAACAAGCTTGAATACATTGTGCAATTTTGCATAAATTTGTCTTACATTAAGGTTGTTATCTTAGGTAATGTTATCTTATCGCATGCTTTGCTGTTACAGTGTTGCAGTGATTAAAACTGTGTTTAAATGGCTTTAGTGTTGTGCAAGTGTTCTGCAGGCGCAAGAGCTATAAGCATGCTGGCAATACAGAGAGAATCGCGTGTGCTGCAGTGTCCTGCTATAAATAGGGACTACAGACGGCCCCCCCATTGTGCATGTTCTGCAATGCAGAGCAGCTCAGTGGGAATTCTGGGAAAATGAGTCCAAATCTGTCTGTGTGTGGACACGGGGCATGACTGTGTCATGACGAGAGGGGGTGGGCCTGTCAATGACATTACTAAAAAAGTGTGTGTGTGTGTGTGTGTGTGTGTTTTATGTTTATTTCATCATGTGTGTGCGTGTGTAAAAGATTCTGCAGTGAAACAGTGACACACGCTTTTGTTTGAGACGACTGATCATGAATTATGAACGACAAAAGGGGATGAATTTTTACAGGGTTAAAGGTGCTGTAAAGTATTTTTTAATACCTATTAGCTGACAGATATATTTAGAAAAGATGTCTTGAGAAATCACACCTGTCTCTGTGACAGCCCTGGAAAAAAAACTAGCCATTTACAAATTATCTTCTATCTGCCTGTCAGTCATTATGCAAATCATTCGCACATGCATTGCATCGCAATTTGATTGGTTCATGGTTTGGATTGATAAAATAAATGATATTATTGGGTCATACTATATTGCCCCACCCACTTTGCTTTGGCATCGGTTACATGCACCAAAAAGAACCTTTCAGAGGCAAAATAAACAAATCATGACAATGTTTTTTTTCTTATTTTCCTTTGGAATAACGTCCACCGAACAATTGTGCACAATAAGACCTCAGACGTTTATTAAGAAAGATAACAGGGTCAGCGTTACATTATCACGCACAGAATCTCAGCTTGCACTGTTGTGTCCTTTGATTGTCTTCAGTGGTCTGTGTCCTCTCTGCTCCTCCTGCAGGTGGGACTTCTGTGATGATGTGATTACAGCAGCAGTGGCCTGACCACCTTTTAACCTCCATCCGCGTTTGTGTCACTTCCTCTCTGCCACCATCACCGTGTTTATTTCATTATGTCGGGAGCGGCCGCCTCAAGGGGACCCCGCATGCGGCCCCTCATAGATGCCTTTCAACTCATCTCATATTACACCAATCATACGAATTCATAGCAAGCTGCAGTAAATTTCTGATGTGCCAGGAATAATTACTTAACAAGAATTTACCACAGTGATCCTAGTTTCCACCAAAATACATCCACTAATATGGCACCTCATTCATTCAGAGTATATGCCATGCATACAGAATCCTTATTTTTTAATTAAACAACTGCTACATTTCGATGAAAGTGGCTGAAAATATAAATCTGCCACAGTATTTTTATAGTAATATCTGTAATATCTTTGCGTTTTTAATGTATTCATTTTGGCAGAAACTAAGGTTACCATGGTAACCTTTGTAAGGGTCACTTTAAATATAAGGACATTAACTTCACAAACCGAGCAGCCCTGCGATTTACTTTAGTTAACGCTTAATCTAACTTTGTTCTTTAGAGCGTTTGTTCAGCGTTTCATTTAAATATGCGGACTGCACGATCACGTCTTTCTTAATCACGTATGAGACAGTGACGGTGTTGCAAACTCGTGCCAGAAGGTCCCGGTAACACACGCTTCCCTCGTGCTCAGTGTGAGCAGCAGTTAGTTTGTAATGCTAAAGAACAGCACAAAGAGAAACGAGCCCATCCTCCCATAAACCATATTCCCTACTGTCCTCCACACAGATTTGTGGGAAACACAGGCGGGCGAGGGGGGGGTTGCAGAATTCCCTGAGTCTAAAGAATCAATATGCAGGAATGAGCGGCCGGTCATTTGTATGCTACATGTGAGGCAGAGGTAGGAGAACCGGCGACAGGAGTTAGAAAAGCAAAGGTTAATTTCATACATCAACTTCCATCTGCATATTTCTTTCCACGGGAGTGCCGCGGCCTTTGTACCGTTCTCTGTGCTCTGCGGTTCATTTTTTACCGTAGACAAGATGTCACTGTAACGGGGGCTGTTTGCACTGCTAATCTGAGATATAGGTTGAACGGAGAGATACGTACATTTCTCATTCAACTCCTTAAGGAAGATTAACCATGTTGTATTTCACTTTTACACTTTCGCTGTGGATGCACACCCTTGTTCCATTATAAATTATTAGACTAGCCATTAGCATAGACTAGCCTGGTCATTTGTATGTAGCGTGTAGGCTAATGTACGTGAGTAAGCTGTTACTTTATTTAATTGGCTGATGGGAGCGCTACATACAAAGTTATTGCGCACTTTGGTTCTCATTTGCTAAGAGTTCCCACTTATGTGTGCAGTAAAGGGCCGCATGCGGAATTTATTCTGGATTTATATCAGCGCGCGCACACATAAATTCATTCGAAATCTGGTTCTAATGTTAAGGATTAAACCGAAGGGAGCGCGTGCCTGCGGTCAGTAATTAGCATAGTACACGCCCACAACATCTCCATATAAGGGCTTTGCACAAACATATCAGTGCACTCGTGAAAGATCCTTACGCAGCAAAATCGCCGAGCGCGCTGTTCTCAAAAACAGCTGAAACATAATAAATTTCTTATATATACAGTATAGGAACAGACTTTACCTGATCAGCTACATTTTTGGCCGGAACAAATTCCAGATTGAGCACATATCAAAATTATTTGAACTCAACAACAGTGTCTGTAATTTTTTCACACACCTGCTCGTTGTGTTTTTTTAAATGTTCAGAGTTAGTGATGAATCATGATTTTGTGTGTGTGTGTGTGTGTGTGCGAATTTATATTCCCATATGTTCCCAACACACAAATCTGCCCGTACGCTGGGTTTATAAATGAGAGCCAGTTGTCTTATGTAAATGACCGGTTATCTGGGACAGCTTCAGCAGTGTTAGACTATTAAACTGCACATCGCTGCTTCCAGGAAGACAGCTCATTCTTGTCAGTATGAGTTTTAAAATAGGTGAAAGACAGTATAATTTGCCATGAGGATTGTGTTCATTTATGGAAAATCCTGTTTTTTGATAAGCATCTTCTTGTGTAAGTAACTGTAATGTTTGACAGGAGCTTTATTAAGACAAAATAATGATTATGGGCCCATAGCTTATAATAGATACACAATATGTGTCATGGTATTACCATAAAGCCACAGTAAATAAATATAGTAAATATTTAGTCCTAAGGTGTTTAGCTGGGCAGCTACAGTAATTGGTGTCATAGCTGGTGCTCAAAACCCCTTTTTTAAACCATAAAACCATCTATATAGACCAGCTTGGCCTTAGTCTGGTTTTAGTCTTTTTCTTCTAGTAGAGAAATTTTGAACGTTAGAAAATTTCAATGTTTTGAAAATATGAATGCAATGCATATGAAAAAGTTATGGCTGAATTTGAACGATGATGAATTTCTATGGTTCACTCCGTTTGTGTCTTAGCTTTCCAAAATCGCTAGCGTGCGTGTTAATTGACCGAGTGTACCGTCGGTCCGGTGATTGACGGCTCTCGAACCGTATACTGTGTCATCGATGAATGCTAGCACAGCGCTAAATGATAAACATCAGTAATTTAAACCACACAAGGGCGGAAAAAAAATTCTAGCCCGAGACGCCTTTCTGCACTGTCAACAAACTTGGGCTCTTCTGTTTAGCCTACATAACATCCCTTCAAGGAAACAATCAAATATTCATACGATATTATCCGTCCAGAACGAACGGTCCACGATTCACGACACTTGTTTAGCTTTTAGAATTTTAATGGCACAGATATGAATACAGAGTATTTTTATGTATGATATCATTGTAAACGCAGCCCTCTCACCTCGCACGCTGTCTGTACATGACGCTGTATTAACTAGCGTAATAGGTAATTTGAATGCTAACAGAGTGAGATTAGCTATGGGATACGTCCGAGGAGGAAAAATGGAAGTTATTTCAGGAATAATAAATTGTGATATGCATCTGTGTTCATGGAGAATGGTATGTCTTATCATAGGAAAGGCAAGGATGAATAAATGTGTTGTATATTCATTGTAGATGTGTTTTTAAAGCTAATGCTACATTCATCTGAATTCTTTTTAATGGAATTTAAAGTAAAAGTAGAGCGATGGGGCAAATGCATGCATCAAATGGCTATAATTTGTACTTTGTAGCTACAATTTATCGTTGGTATATTTTGCATATTGTCATTATATTACAATTATGCATTTGGTAGATGCTTTTATTTAAAATGCAACGTTTTATCAGTATGTGGTTTGCCTGAGAGTTCAAACGCATGACCTTGGCATTACTAGCGCAATGTTGAGCTGCAGGAACGAGCAAAACAAATAACCCTGTAAATCATTCACACAAACATTCAGTGGCAAATTATTGCATTCAATCAATTTATTCAATTCACTTTCATTTCACAAATGAGACCCATTGTAAATATCTTGATAAAAAAGTTCTCAAAGTTATCAAAAATGTTCTTGCAGTAACTTTGGTAGAACTTTTTTGTTACCTTTTAAAAACTGCATTTGTTAGTCGAACGTTTTAAAAATGTTACAGGTTAAGAACCATTAAAAATACAATGAACGTTTTGAATGTTCCTAGATCTTTCAAAATAACATTTTCAACGTTTTTGCTACTTAATGGAAATGTTGGGGAAACATTCTTACAACATAAAAGTGTTAGCTGGGATCTAGTGAGTTCTGTGATTTTCACAGTTCACATAAGCTGTATGAGTTTGAGGTCCAGACACTGTGTCTTGTTGTGTTGGTGGACACTGTCAACACAATGTCATCTCCCGTCCACACAATCTCTCATGTGGTCAGCCATGTCGACAATGTCATTGAGCAGAGACAAAGTGATTAGGCAGAGGTCAGTACAGGTCACCGGGGCCAGTTCTGATGGCAAAACTGACACTGGAGGTTGTAAAAGGTCACTGCTTTCACTCACCAAGTGTTTGGGCATCCACTAAACTTTCTCACGAAGCATGTCGTTGGAGTGTGTTTGTGTGTAGAGGTGTGAGTGCACTTCATTGATAGTTGACCAAACTGCGATCTTGCGGCTGAGATTTTGTGTCGTTGAAAAGCTTACATCTGCACTTTTTACATCTGCACTTTGCTGTGAGGAGGATATGAGGCGTGTGTCTTAAATGGAAAAATAAAATGTGCCATTCGCTCACCAAAAAATTATTTCCTCCATCACACCTCCGACCACACAAACATCCACACACACAAAAAACAACCAATTTTCTCCACAAAAATTCAAATAGATATATTCTCGCTTCGCATCTGATCAACTTGGTACGGCCTACTTTATGTTTTTCTCCATATTTACAATTCGGCACAAATTCGCAAGAAAACGTATTTTTGTGGGACAATTATTTGGTGTGTTGTTCTCTCATTTGTCGTTGACCTCTCTTTTAGCACTTTAGGGTCCGCCTCAAACACACTCCTGCTCCAATTTAGCGTTTTTTTGAGGTTAGACTCTGTTTCCGTGGCGTGTGTGTGTGGAACGAGGCCTTTGTGAAAGTGTGTGTGTGGGAGAGATTGCTCAATCCTCAAAAACCTCAGCACCAGATCTTAATCATACACGACGCTCAGGTGCAAAGACGCTTTTCTCAAACACAATGAAATACGTGCGTATGAGGCTTAGCCGTCACGCTGTGTGTGTGTGTGTGTGTGTGTGTTTTGCAGAATTGTGCTTTAGGTATACATGTATGCAGGCTGCCTGTGTCTTATTAGAAGATCCAAACAGCAGGCAGCACAAATATCATGAGGTTTGTTTGACTTTGAATGTGAGCATGTGAGGATAAAGATCAGAACTAAGCTATAATCATGATTGATTTGGGCTAGAGAAGGAAAGCGCATGGCTCTGTTTCAACCCTTAGTGAGCTGCCTACTGCTGTTTATAGCCTATGGAATGGAACCTAATAAGTGACTGATTTGGAACACTACATAGGCAGCAACTCAACCCTTACGTCAAGTGCGTGTTAAACCCGACACGCAGCTGATTCCAGTCAGACTCATCTCTGATCGTCCGCTTTTTCAGTGGCTTTGGTTTAAGAAGTATTTTATTCAAATAAAGCATTACTTGTCTGGCTTCTCAGATTGGTGGATATTTGTTCATCAGTATGCGTGGAGTTTTTTTTTATCAATCTTGAAATGACAACCCAGCTAACAATTTTAGGTTGCGAGAATGTTTCCCTAAAGTTTCCATTAAGCAATAAAAACGTTATTTTGAAAGTTCTAGGAACTATAAACCTCAGGGCTATGGTATAGTAGATCTGTCTCAATGTGTTTATACATTACTGTTACATGAATGTTGGTATTTTTACATCGCAACCCGATTTTTATGTTCTATAGGGTTTGCTGTTAGCAAGCTAATAAAGTTACTCTAATGAGCATAAAAATAATCTTTTTGGTCAAATTATGATTTTTTTTCTCACATTTCATCTGTTTGAGTTTTGCCAGGAACATCTCACAATGTGCCACCTACTATTTGAAACAGCTGTTTTTCGAGTGCACGTGGCTTTAAATGCTGTCTAGATAGGCAGCGGAGAAAAATCCAGGACCCTGTAACCTTTCTCGGGCCCTCGGAGAGGATAAACGCGGGCGAGAGAGCGTATAACAGGTGCTCTGCGTCTGTTGCTCTGTTCCTGTGTATTATTTAATAGCAGTCTGTGGGGAGTTCATGTACTTTTAATATTTAATCATATGTCTCTCCAGTGATACGACTATCTGTGATCTCTCTCAGCCATGCCGCCCGCTTTCTTTTTCTGCCTGTCTTTCTCTCTTCCTCTACCGATCCCTCGCTCCGTCTCGCTGTCTTCCCACCTCTAATTCTCCGCGTGTTTCCGCTGGTCGGCTCACGTTACCGGCTGTTTCCTCGTATTCGTAGAACCATCAGAACCGCCATCCACCCTGAGAGAGATCTCACACACACACACACCCTCACACTCAATGCAGGAGTCAGCGTTAACTCTCTGTGTGTGTGTGTGTGTGTGTCACTGATTTATTAGTCGTGGTGAATCGAGGTGTGTGTGCAGAGAGCACATGAGGACAATAGATGCATACTGTACAACTTTTGCCACAATTTTGCTGTCCGAGACAAATTTTGCATATTGCAAAAGATTTCTTTTGTCGAAGGGCAAAACATGCTTATTGACGGCAGACTAATTGGAATTTTGGCCTTCAACAAACTTCTGACTGTATTCCTGCAGTGTAGATTCTGTGAAGAAAATGGCATTGTAAACGTAAACATGTTTGTTAGTATTTTATGTGTACTAAACACAATAAAATGTGTATGTATTCACACAGCTTGATGGAAAAATGATTCTAAATAATTGTAAATTCCTTCAAGCACATCAAATGCTCAGATCCATCTCAAGCTCTATTTGAAGATTGTGTGTGTGTGTGTGTGAGAGAGAGAGAGAGAGAGACAGAGAGCACAAGTGTGGCAGTTAAAAAAGGTTTAGTGCTGACTTTACATTATCATTGTGTCAAAATTATCTCCAGTTCAATTTGAAGAAGGATCAGTCCACAGATTCCCTCTGTCAACCGAACCACTGCAGACTTTTTATTTCACGCTGAACATTAGCATTCGGGTTCGAACGGCACGTTTGCAGTTTTGTGTGTCAATGATGATGTCACAAAAGAATGTGACATCACTGATGATGTAATTGCTTCAGTCGTGACCAAATTCCTGTGTATATATTGTATATTGTATAGAAGGCGGTGATGTTGCCCGGCCTGCTTGGCTTTTACCCAAGATCCCACTGGGCTCATATCGTACAATCTGACAAGCAACAATCGTAAAGGACAAAAAAAATGGCAGTCTGCGTGTGGCCTAAAGCAAAGCCGTATGGACACGAGGGCCTGTAAATATTACAGACAGGATTTCTCTACTGGCTTATAAAACTGCATATGAACATACGTACAAGCTGTAGAATATGGCCTGTGTTTGTACGTGCAGAGGCAAACCCAGAAAGAACAACAGATGATCTGTGTTATGAGTCTTTATTAGTGGTGAAACTTTGTCAGGGCTGGTTTTGTACACATGTGCATATATATCTTGATGAGGGGCAGTGGTGTTATGGAGCATCTCGAAAGGTCATGAAATACCCGCGTATGAATATTCAGGCAGTACAATTCATCAATATTTGCTAACAAAGTTTCATTTTGGCAGCACTTAACTGGGAATGATAGATTGGAACAGCTTTAAATGGTGTAGGTATCCATTGTGATCAAACACCCCTTCCTAAACGAAATGCAAATAAAACAGGTTAACATAACATAAATAACGTGTTAAAAAATTCATTCCACTGCAGTCTTAATGATATAATAGCAATAACACTACAATAATAGTACGAAGCAGCAAGATTTGTCTGCAAAGTACAGTACAATGAAAAATGTAAACAAAAGAATGTTTAAATTGCCTCTGATGTCCACTGTATGATTTGTCAGACCTGCAGCTGCAGATTTAAAGGCACAGTACATAGATAAACTATAAACTATGATAACCTGAAAGTGAGGTGTGTGAGTGAGTGAGTTATAGACCGTAATCTCAAACCTGACAGTCCTACTGTACTGCACAATATACTGTACTGTACAATATAGTGTACTGTAGAATATACTGTACTGTAGAATATACTGAACTGTAGAATATACTGAACTGTAGAATATACTGTAGAATATACTGAACTGTAGAATTTACTGTACTGTACAATATACTGTACTGTACAATATACTGTAGAATATACTGAACTGTACAATATACTGTAATTTGCTGTGCCTTACTGTAAAGAATCTTTTGTCGCTGAATCACTAGTCACTGTATTATTAATATATAACCTGCTCGTGTTTGTCTTATGGGCCTCTCTAATGTTTTGTTCTCATTGTTTATAGAAATCTAATTAATATTAGACAAATGAAATATGATTCACTTTTTGCCAGTTTCACCCAACGTGAAGTAAAAAGGAGGAAAACAGAGGCCTGTGTTTGATGTTGCTCTTTAAGTCCACGAGTGTGATCTTGCAGAAACACACTCGCTGAGGCCCAGATGTGTTTATCTAGTGTTTGAGGTTTAGCTGTTTCAGCTTGAACTAAGTGTGTGTGTGTTTGTGTGTGCGTGCATGTGTGGGTTTACTTAACCATATATTGGGGACAAATTTGTACCCAAAAAGTCAGCAAAATCACTATAAAATATGGTGAATAAAAGTTGTTTTTTTTAATTGTAAAAATGCAGTTTTCTGTTAGGGTTAGAGTGTGGTTTAGGATTCAGTTATATTGTTTATAACTAACTGTGTATAAAAACCATGGCTGTCTATGTAATGTCCCCATTTAAACGTGTGTGTGTTGTGACAGAGAATTTATTCTTTTAAAACCCCTTATCTCTCTCTCCTGTCATTTTTCACACCGAGAAAAATATATACATATTTAGTTGGGTGTCAAGACTTTCCTATAAACCGTTTTATTGAATGTAGTTCAGTTAGAAGAGGGAAAGTTAATTGTGCAAAATTCTTTATCTAAAAACAGACAATTAACTACAGGAAAATGAGGCCTATTTATCCTGGAAATTAGAGTTTAATTATATCAATACTCACATTAATTATCTGCTCAGTGTGGCTGTATGGTCAAGTACATTATTGGCTCTCGAACGGACGGCTTGTACTGTAAACAATAAAGCTTCATAAATTAATATGCTTAGCAGCTATAAATAGTGTTTGTGTTGGATGCATGCGTACCTAAGACTGTAGCATATGTAATTACTGCACTGTACATGCAGTTAATCCTATACAACACTCACTACTGTCCAGCTGTCAGACACACAAATGCGCCGTATTTCATGCCGCTGTTGAGGAATTCTGGGAATTTTTTTTCCGAGGCGGGACACTCGTGTGAGGTACAGCAATGTGGGGATTTCTATCAGTAATTGTATAAAATTGCTAAGCATTATTCTCCTGTGTAGCATTTTGTTGACAAGCTTTTAAACTAAGTATTTTTCAGTTTAAAGTATTTTAAAATTTAATTTTCAGAAAATAATAATTCTGTCATCCTCCATTTAAACTCATATTGATTTAAACCTGTAGGACTTGCTTTTCTTTTGAAGAACACAAAAGAAGAGGTTTTGAGGAATATCCACTCTGCTTTTTTTATATAATGAAAGTAAATGGAGGCTGGGGCCATAAAACTTCAAAAAGTTTTATAGAAGTAGTTCATGTGACCTCTGCACTATATTTTAAGTTTTAAGAAATTATTAAGAATTATTAAGAAATAATTTAAAAAGCATTTTTTATCTTGATTAATGTAGTGGGCAGTTTCAAATAATATTGCTAAACTTTTAGCTAAATATCTTATTCAAAGCAACTTGTAGTAACCTTTCAAAACATCTGACGTGTCTTGCTCAAGGACACAATGTTGATATATTTCATTACCAACATTTTCAGTGTTTAAACTACAACCTTTTAGTTTCCCACCCACCACTTGGCCACGTCTCTAATCGCTCTGTAGCATAACATGGAAAGAAGTATTTCACTGTTAGTTACCATCATCCTCTTATCATCTATAACTGGAATCACCCCCGATCTCTGTGATCCATCTCACGTCATGATTGGTCACATGAGACAGGAAGTAATGGCCGTGTCATACTACCAGGAAGAACAGTGACTGATGGCTGTTCATTAACAACCCTGTTGAGATCCTATCAGAGCCAATCTGTCATTCAAACACAGATTACACTGAGCGTGTCTGATGTCATACTGACAGCTCTGAGAGTTTCATAAATTACATTACATTGCATTATGTACGTGTTAAGTACACGCTTTATATACCATCATAATTATTGCATTAAACACAAGTAGGTATACAAAAATACAGGTCACAAGGTCATAGGTCACGTATTAAGGATCAACATAAAATAATAATTAAACTTAAAGTTTACAGTGTGACAATGTAAAGTAATGTAACGTAACAATGTAAAGCGAAGTAACGTGTATGGTAATGTATGGTAACGTTATGTGACATAACCTGTCTTAGCACAGTGTGATGTAAAATTTGCTAACTTAAATTAACTAATTTGTTAGTTGTTAAAATGAAAAATATTATTTAATATTAATAAATTATTGTTTGACAGATCAGGTAGATTACAGTCCCGTAAAGCAACATTATGTAAAGTGTAAAGTATGTAAAAGTACATGTAAAATAACATAGCATAACATAACAATGTGATGTAAAAAAAATTTTGCAATGTAACACACAGACTCTATTTGTCAGACAGAACTGAAGCGGTTAATGGAGACAGAAGCAGAGATGTGAGAAAAGAGTGATTAAATACTTGTGTTCGTAAAATGTGCTACAGAAACAAAAAGATTAGAATAGATAGTCCTGTATTGTTTCCATAAGTTGCTTATCTTCATACTGAGAGCCTATCAGTGTGATGAAATGTGTCAGTCTCTGAGAAACTGGAGTGGAATTTATGAGATACTGTTACGACAAGTGACGGCCACGTTTCTATAGACGACATCAATCATAAAGTTAGTCATTGTCATCGGGACTTTCCTCATTATATAAAGTGATTTAACAAACTACTGAACGTGTAAAAACTGGAGTGATTAATTTGTAACGTTTGTCACAATGTGAAAATATGACTGTATTCTATTATTTTATGTATTTTTTAAAAAGAGCTATTTGACTTATCAAATATGACACATCAGTTCATATTTACATATTATGTGTATGTATGATATACATATATGACATACATGTGTGGCCTATATATTTATATATGATGTTCATACGATATATAGATATATATATATATCATACGATATATCTCCATATGATATTTATATATATATAAATGTGTGTGTGTGTGTATGATATACATTTGTGCCTATATATTTATGTGTATATCATGGATATATACTGAATAATCTGCATAATTACATACTTTGATTTGGCTTTTCAATATACATTTACATTAAAGTTTCATGTTATACCATCTGTTACACCACCAGTGCAGCCGCAGTGACTTTTTGGAAGAGTCGTCATATATAAAGTCAGATCACAGTGCAATATGTCACAGCAGATGACAGTGAAATGACGCGTTACACGTTTATAGTTTTGAAGCTGGAAGCCGGTCATTGGCGGCTCATTTGTGATCAGTGTGTGATATCACAGTAATCAGTTAATCCAGCCACACATGATCACATTATCCACGGTGAGCGGACGCAAGGCTCGGTCTTCCTACAGGAACGACGGCCAGTGCCGTTAATGGCTTTTTAAATGTCACGGAATGTCATGGAATGATGAAACGAGAATCAGTTATCCCAGGTCGAAGTGATCATCTCTCCTGTTCACTCTCGTTCGCTCGTGTTTCCTCTTCCTGTCTCTCTCTCTCTCTCTCTCTCTGTGTCTCACTGAAGGACTCCAGCACGCGGCCACGGCAACTTCCACCGACGCTTATGTCAGCATGATTTATACAGCAAACACACACACACACACACAACAATAGAGAAGTGGCTGAGAGATCCTACACTAGTACACCAGCAGTGTGTGTGTATGAGAGAGATTTATTGTTTGTCTTTGCTTCAGTGTGTCTGAAGATTTTTACTTCTTTTTTTCTTTTCTTTTTCACATTTTTCCTTTTATTTTGACTTTTGTTTTTCCGTTTATCTTCCTTTAATTTTTTTTCCTTTTACTTTCCTAAACTATCCGATCTCTTTCCTCTTATTTCCTTTCTTTTGATTTCTGTCCTGTTCCCTTCCTTTTATTTCCTTTAACGGCCCCGAACAAATTCAGTATTCATAACCTTTTTTCTCAAGCATGTCTCTCAGTGTCCTTGAGTAAAGTGGTTACTCATAATTCCAGTTTTGCAATCTATAATTTTGTAATATTATTCATAACTCTTTAAATTCACCTAGAAGACATAAAAAACGTGATGAATTTCTGAGCATGCAGTTATAATCTAACACATAAAATGAAAGAGAATAATCCAGTTTTATATTCACACTAAATTATGCTGCTGTAATCCAGATTATAAATGAGTGACTTCACTTTATGCCTTCTCTGTATCAACCCTGAATATCTCATTCCATTAACTTAACATCCATATTAAAAGGAACATCATTAAAGCAATTCAGGTTTTAAAATGATAGTTTTTAGTTTTTTAAATACCTCTACAGACCGATGCTTGTTTTACAACAGATGTCACGGCCTTGTCTTGTAGTTGTGAGAAGTCATTAGTGTAATACATAGTAAATACAATAATTTTACTATCAGAAGATATGGAGGTAAAAATACAGTTTAGGCTGGATAAGAAATTAGTGAGTTTAAAAGTTACAACATTTAATATCTTCATGCAGTTTTTTTTACATTTCAGACTGATCTATCTATCTACACACATACATATACACACACACATAAATAAATCACATAAATAAATCTGTGTGTGTGTGTGTATGTGTGTGTGTGTGTGTGTGTGTGTGTTGACGGTAGCTTTGCCACAAGACTGACCATGAAAAGTGTGTTTGCAGTGACTGTGACAAAAGCAGGTGTTCATCTGTTGAACTTCCTCATGTAGATTTAACACTGACACACACACACACACATTTTAATGGGCCTTTTTTTAATTAGAGCCACAGGGGAGGACCGGGGTCACGGACATACTGCCGGCCGTGACAGTCATTATACAGGGTCTTAAAGCTCATGCTAATTGCTGGAGATGATTTAATTAATAATGCAGTGATACCTGCTGCTTATCAGCCGGTCAGACATGCCTGTGTCTCAAACTGCTTTAATGATGTTAAATCTGACATTTTCATCAACACTTAATATACAATTTACACATTCATTTATCATGTGTAATGCTTTTGATTTAGTTACATACCGTGGCCATATATCTTAAACAAATGCCACTCACAAAATCTGCAGACATTCTCTCTCAAATGAAATAATTGGTCGTTTTTGTAAAATGGCACAGGTCACGTCAAACGATCTCTAGTTAAAAATTCTTCACGCGCCGAGTCGCGGTATTATGTTACTTCTGTGCTGTCCTTACCAGTTTCACTGACAGAGTGAATTATGGGTAATTGGACACCAGCAGGGTAATGTTGATCAGTCAGAACAAGAACAGAAAACGCAAGTGATGTCATATCAGCAGAAGTCTGTTTCCCTCATGTATTCATATATCTGCCATATTGTAGCATTGCTCAGAGTTTACTGGCAGATCGGTGCTCATTATAGAAATTACAGGATCTTTGAGAACATATATAGAGAAAATATAGAGATATATATAGAGATAATGAACAAAAATATAAGCATGATAAGTTAATATGTTTATTGAAATAGATGGGTATAGATGGAAACATAGACATATCTGAGGTGGCCTGGCAGGTGGGCTTGTTTTTGGAAGTAAATACCCCTATATTAGTTATGTCAGCTGTCTGGGCAGTCATGGAAACACTGACCCCTCTCTCTCTCACTCTCTCTCTCTGTCTGTCTTCCTGGTTCAATCAATCTGCTGAAATCAAAGCCATCAGGTCACCTTTATCATTCAGGGCATGTGTGTGAGAGAGGAACATAAACCGTGAAGCGCTCGGCTATATTTAGCTCATCCATACGTTAACACGTTAGCAAAAAACGCAGAGCTTCCACGCCACGAAATTTTGCTGATGTGCCATCAGTCAGAAGTCGATATTGTTAGTTTCCATATCAAGTCATCGAAAAGCCCAGTGCATCATAAAAAACAGTTTATAACTCAAAGGAGAGAGCAAAATTTTATAGAGAGCGATATTGCGAAGCGTTTATCGCCGATATTCCACCGCACAAACTTTCTCTACTTTTTTAATACAATATTTATACAAAATATAGTTCTGAAGGGTTTATTTATGCATAAAAATACATCAACACAAAGCACAGCAAAAACTTCTCTGTATGATGATATATATTCTCTGCAAAAAGCTGTGCTGACCTTTGTATACAAGTTAACATGGCCAAAACCACAAACTTGCATGCGCAATAAATATAACTTGCAGAAAATCAGCAAGTTTCTTTTTTCACAAAATGCCTTCATAGTTGCACCTATTGCAACATATGCACCAGTTGCAAGTCCTCGATATTGTTTTTTTTATTTTTAATCTCAAAGATGCAGAATGCAGAATACAAAAGCTCTATTTTAAGCTAAAAGCCAGGCTACTTTAATCAAATGCAATAAATGCAAACTCAAGCATACGCCAGTCTTGATATTTGACCATATGAAATGCGTCTCTGCCTTCCAAAGAGGCTGAATGCATTCCAGCATTTTAAGAGCGAGGTGGCCGGCCAATATTCATTTTAGCTAGTGACTGCACATTAGCAAATTCATCTGAGAAATATATAACAGATCCGGGAGTAATGATGATGACTAATCTATAACATAATAAATCCAGCATTGTCAACCTGTCCCTTTTTCATAAGGGAGATTAAATTATTGTTGTGTCGAGGTGAGGTAATTTATTAAAAAGTGCCATTACACTTATTTACAAGCCCAGTTCTGGTCTTATGCCAGTAATACCATTAACTGCACTGTTGAGACCCATTATGCAATAAAATACACAATAGTAATTGTAAGATAACAAAGGCAGAGTTTTTTTCCGGTATTTTTCTGAATGATTATTATGTTTGCAAGGGTTATTATGTTCTTTCGGAGCGCTATAAATCCTGCAGGCCGTGTAAATCACGGACTTGCTGAGTAGGAAAACTTGCCAGACATTATATGCATTCTGTCAACCTGTTTTCTTTGCGGAGGTTTCATAGACACGTTTATAGCGTGCCTCCGTCGTCCCATTCCGCGTTTGGAATTCGGTCATTCCCGACTGTCCCAACGACCTGCGTGCTACTCCAGATAATCGCTTTCTGTGTTTCCTGCCAAATGTCAATACAACGCAAACAGGACAACACTAAAAATGTTCCCCAGCTTAACAATCATGCTCGTACTCCACTCTGTTTGATGTGATAATTAAAAACGAAAGCCAAATATTGATGCAGAGATTAGCTCCGGTCATATTTGCCCTGGGATTATAGGGAATTAGATTATCTCATGTAGAAGATCTCCCCATCGGAATCGCCTCCGCCTTCCACAAACCCACCACTGTGTTTAATGATTTTTGTCTTTTGTGTTATACAACTGCGCATGTCGTGCCTTTAATTTTTGCACCCCAATTTCAAACTTTTTTAGTTGCATGCAAAAATGCATTTGCTGTGAGAGGTCACACTTTTTTCTGTTTCTGTGAGAATGCATGGAAAAGTTACAGTTGTTGATCACACTTGTTTTTTTCAGTTTCAAAACTTACAGTTGTGAGAATCTGAGCTCAAATGCTTTTTTCCTGGTGTATAAAGTATACTGAGCACAGTGGTGCAATATTAAACAGAGCGCACTGCAAACGCTGTATCCCACAATGCAATGCGCTTGACCTTTTATTTCTAGTGTGATGAATGAACCAAAGTAATGTCAACCCTGAGTTTTATCTCTTTTGTGCCAATGCATTTCAAAGACCTTTTTACACAAAACTGAATTCATAAAGGCATTTTTTTTTGTATTTTTGTTTTCTGCCTT
>JAZGTK010009031.1:0-17659 GCA_036877625.1 Ambastaia sidthimunki | reverse complement strand
ATCACCAGCTAAGACATTCCCATATAACCCACATAACATTATTAAGAGTTTCATTTGGCCTGGCCATGGAGCTCAGAAAATAACTACAGAAAACATATATGAACATTGAAATCTTATTATCATTAGTCCCACCTATGTTATGTACATTTAGTAATATTTAGGCCAAGCTAAGGTTTATTATGTGTACCACACTTTTTGGATTGATATTTTAATTAAAATAAATGAAGTATAGAAGTATATCTTCTGAGCAGTGTGTTTTAGTTATGGTCAGCTGAGCATCATTTTCATTCCAGGGTGTGTAGCTGGATTTAGTCACATTCAGAATCTGCCTCAGTTATGAGCTGTGGGTGCAGAGTCTCTTCCCTTCTCTCTGGCTCATGTGACCTTCTCTTTGATCCACTCTGAGGTTCAACAGAGCGTTGCTTTCACCTTTTACCCTGTCTGCACCCACGCTCAGTGAAGTCCTGTCTGTGAGCTGTATTAATGTGAGGAAATGAAGGTTTTGTGAACCCTGACTTTGTCTGGGGTTACCCAGCAAGTCTATTCATTAACCTACTAGAGAAGCGAGTCTTGTTCAGACAGCTTTTAAATATACTCAGCTGTCTGGATCTTAATGTTTGTGTAGATTTGTGGCTTTGCTGCAAATGTTACAGCTTTGCTGGGAGATGCAGTCGTATAGACTTCACAGTCTTCACAGTCCGGCACAGAGGCAGTCGGCTAGGAAAAATTGGATCTTATGCTTTACAGTTTAAAATCTTGGTCTCCAGAACGAGTTTGATGATATGAATGACAGGTTCAGGCTTCTGAAGCTCCTTCAGCTCACAACATGAAGCTCTATATCTGTCTCAGCCAGAATCTTGTGACGTTTATTTCCTGAAATTGAGTTTATTAATCTGGCAGCTGATAATATTATTATTGTTGGGCAAATGCTTTTCTCGTTCTTTTAGAATAAACGATTATTTTCAAAACATACCACTTAATCCCACAAGCCTGACCTGCATTATCGAGCGAGTTCCACGAGGAGCGCGTCCCCTAGTGTGATTTATTATTTCCTCTGAGAAGTACAAAGATGAAGATGCAACAGTTTTGAGTCTTTAAAGGTAGTTTGAGGCATAAATCATTATTTTCTAGCCACGTTTTGCAGCTTCTGTCATGCAGAGAGACGGTCCCAGTGGGAATGGGCGTGCTGCTTTTCACCGGGTGATCAGTCAAATTAAAAAGAAGGAAAGCAAAAAGAAAAACGACTCCATCTCTAAATGTCTAATTAGACTTCTGGCTGTCTTTGCATGGCTTTCATGCTGTGTTAATTGGCGCAGCACAGCTCTGCATAGTTTTTGAATGTCACATGTAAACCGTGGTAGATGTCTGGCTAATCTTTGCATGAATCTGCATTGCAGTGACTCAGGAAGAAGTGACCCATACACTGAATGGGATTAGTGTGATCTGCTCTGGAGATATCCATACCATAATTTGGGGACTTTTGATTAGGTCTCTAGATTTTCAAATGTATCTCCTTAAAAACATACCCCAGTAATCTCTTGGGTCTCATCTATCTTATTTATTTTAAGGAATTTTAGAGGAAACATCTGAGACAAAGATAATATTTAAATAAACATAACCAAGAACTCAAAAAGGTCTCCTGAACTTTGAACGAGAAATCTCTAAGCAATTATATTTTCCTGTGGGTAGTACAATGTTCTCATACTCCTGTCTGACAGTAGTGAATAAAAAGTGCCCACCCGTAGTAATGTACCGACACAAGCCTTAGCCACTGGTTAAACCAAACTGTCTGAGAATGGCAGCCTGTGCAGTTTCAAGCTACACCAGTGTCAAGTCTGTTTGAAGCACCAGGCATGAGTGTCCATTATTTCATCTCCACTAGGATGCACATGATAATTAAACCACAGGGGCAGGAAGTCCACATCAGCCTTGAGTAATGCCCCACTCCTCCCCCTCAGAGCCCACCTCAGGCTGTGGGAATTTCCTTTTGTCACACTCGGCTTGCCAGGTAAACAAGGCTGAATAGGAGGAGCAGGAAACCAGCTAAAGGAGGGGTAAATGAAACACAGGGGAAGTGAATACATTTCACACTCACCAGGCTAACACCGTACTTCGCTAACAAGTCGACAACTTTCCCCCAGGAAACAGTCAGAGTCACTATGGATCAATGGGCTGGGAATGCATGGGAATGTATGAGCTCTAGATTTGATATAATTCATGATTCAAACGTTAACAGGAAGTCATTTCTCTGTTATGGACGATTAATTTAAACTACCAAACACAATAACTGGGAATAAGCAGGTCAGATATGCAAGTTTCAGATGGCAAAACAATGCAAAATGCAAACTAGCACAAAAACAATGTTATTGTTTATAGGATTTTTTTATAGTGAGTCAAAAACTCAGGAGTCTTAATGGGATTTTTCAAAGTATCAGTTGTGTCTCAGATATTTCTCCTAAATGAAGAAATAATAAAAAATAGTCAGCAACAAATTAAACAAATTGTAAACAACTGTAGACATGAAGATTTTAACAGCATAAAATGAAAAGAATTAGCAAAGTCCAGATAGTTCCATCTTCATAAAAATCAGTTAATATTAAAATCAGTTAATATTTAATAATTTTATATTAAAATCCTTCTAATTAAATCACAGACTTTGGTTTATTTGGAACACCGCAGTCCTGTGGCTCAACTGGTAGAGGATTGTGTTAGCAGTGCAAAGGTTGTGGTTTCGATTCCCAGGAAAACATGCTAGATCTATAAATCTATTTCTTTGAATCACTGTGAGCTGCTCTGGATGAAAGTATCTGCACTGATGTAAATTCTTTATGGTGAGAATCCATTAATGTGTGTGTTCTTGACAATTTCACATCCCAAAGCTTTCTTTCAAGAAGTGATTTTCAGTTCAGTGAGACAATTAAGATGGAGCATTTGTGAATAGACTCTTTCCTCACATTGATATCCTGCCAGGAGAAAAACGAAACGACAAATTCAACTCATTACGGAAGTGCTGCAGTGGCCCATTCACAATGGAAATATGGATGAATGGAAAAACACGGCAGGGCCAGAGACAAGAGGAGAAAAGAGAGTAAACGAAATTTATGTCCTGTTGACAGCATGCAGGTGTGTGCCAAAGCAGAAAATCTATGGGATTGATCGAAGTAGGTGGAAACTGTAGATTGTGCTGTGTTTGGCTTTTCACTTGCATTTACTGCCTGTTACTGCAGCATCAAAGAACCTCTGATCACGGTTACAACTCTCTGTTAATTACAGTGTGACCTCACTGTAGCCTAAAGCCTCACGTTTTCCTTAGTGTGGCTCCTGAGGAATGTCTATTAGAAGTTGGTGCTGCAGTCTTTGTTTATTGAAGCTCAGCTAAGACTGTCTTCACCCATTGTCGTGTGATGACTGGCCATTGATTCCCGTTCCCTGATAGCATTATCCCCTCTAAGCCCCACATGCCATTAACACCCAACGTGACATTTGTTATGTATTGATCCATTGATTTATTGACTGAAGATAATACAGATTATGACAAACCAAGGAGAAGAGGACAAAGGCACATTACTATAGAATAAACACTGCGCTATAGGGATGGGATGGAGCTAATAACAATATTTTTTCAGTGGCATGATAGTAGCATAATAAAAGCGCAATTTTGTCCAGTAACAAGCTAGTGGTGGTGTAGCCTAACAAGTGCACCACAGAAACATTACCAGTGTGTACACAGAAAGCATACTGAGTATGTATAACAACTGTATCAAGTGCAACATCCAGAATGTCTTTGCTCTCAAGTAGTTTTGTTGTTGATTTATATTAACAAACTGGCTCAGTTCAATTCAAGACACTTCAATTCAATTCACTCTCTACGTTTGGATTGGATTTCTGTCATACTGCATACGCCACCTTCCGATCAAATAATGAATCTTGCAGTTCATTTGTCAAACTGAAAATAGAAGGTCAGGCTGAGTGCATTGCATTGTGGGATATATTGTCTCATGTTGTGTGAATTGGCATTTTGGCGATTGTAGTAGGTCTTCAAGATATTCCATGCATACCAAACACTTGCATACTGTACATAGCATACATACTGCATACAGCAAAAATAGAATAAGCTGTAGTAGATCATTCCAAACATGCTCGTTGATTTAAAGTCATAACTCAACTGAGTTTCTAGAAGTCCATGCTTAACATATTTTGTGTAATTTCATCTATTTCAAGTCAAATGTTTCCATAAATATATCACAATTAATGTTTCAGTTTGTTGCAATTATGCTTTTGATAGCCTAACTACTTTATCAGACTATGTTTAGTTTACTGTACCATGCCAATCTACATTTACCCATTTCTAGTTTCTCCAACACTTATTTTTATTTATTTGTTTCATAGTCTAAAATTTGTCTTCTGGTGAGATTGTATTATTTTATATTGCCATTATTTGTATTAAGCTGACCCTTATTTCCCTTTGTGTGGTCTCTACAGATTGCACATGCTGTGTCATCTAAATCTTCTGAGAATCTGGTAAGCAGAAGGTATGCGGTTCAGAGGAGAGACTGGCAGGTGAGTCACAGTTCTCAGGCAGCCTGCTGCAAGTTTTAACCGAGACTGACGCGGATCCTCTCACAGCTGTTCCATTTAGTCATGAATCCCTGACACATAAAACTAATTGATGCTGTTTTCTTTGAATATGCAGTATAAGTGTTCATAAGCATAAGAGTTATTATTATATTTAAAAACAATTTAATTTTAATTCAAATCCCCCCACTTCCTTTTTGCCATTTAAAAGACAATATTTATTCGGTTCTCAATGTTTTAATTTTAGGCAAAGGTTCATGTGTCTATAAAAACTTTTAAATATACAAGCTATGCTATATATTTCATTTAATGCTCCTAGATGCTAATGCACCGTGAGAAATGTAGCATTTTGAATAACTTAAAAATGTCAAAACATTTACATTTAAGGCATTAGAATAGAGTAGAATAGAATCAAACAGAGTAGCGTACAGTAGAGTAGCGTACAGTAGAGTAGCATAGAGTACAGTAGAGTAGCATAGAGTACAGTAGAGTAGCATAGAGTACAGTAGAGTACAGTAGCTGTTGATTAGAATCAAAGGCTTTTCTTGCCAAATGGCAGGGTTGTGTTTATAGGTATCATACAGTACATGCAACAGTTAACAAGTGCAAATGTACATTACTGTGTGAGACAATATACAATACAATGCATAATATGTTCTATATAATACAGTACAAAAGAAATAATAAACAATATGCACTATATGACACTGTACAAAATAGAATACCAAGTAATGTATAATATACAACACATTGCATAATCTGTGATACAGGTGCCGACATGTTGCGATACAGCTGAGACATGCTAATGTGCATTACACAGCTTAATTTCATTTCCTAACATTAGCAGACGGGATTAATGAAAATTTAATGGAAGTGCAAAGGCACATATACAGTTAGCAGTGCATGATGACTTGAAACCGTTGTTCAAAACATTGCTGCTTAAAAAATGAATGCACAGCACTACCACATATTTTCAGTTCTGAATGGTCAGGATAACTACTGGACCTCGATTCTGTTGCATGCATTGCGAGGTACCAACAGCACAGAACAGAACCTTAATTATCTGAAATGAACTCGATATGAAGACCAATATGTTGTAGGAAGCGCAGATGTCATTTGGATCTACAAAATATAGTATCTTATACCTGAGGGTTAGAAGGCTGAATGGAACAGTTTGGGGGTGTAAAGAAGCTGTGCGGGTGCATGGTGTTGCATGAGTTTAGGCATGGCAATATATTGCAGTATCGCGCAAAAAACACATCACTGCAACACTCTCTCGTCTTTCACAAAGCACTAACATGCAATTCACGCTTTCCCTCAAGCCCCTGTGGTAAGAACTGGTACATTCATAATGGGAAAACATGGAAGTACTTTCAGTCAGGAAGTACTGGAGCTCTGCCTGTGACCTCACACGAACCGGCTGCCCTCTCAACCAATCACAAGCAGTTTTACATTTGGAACCCTTGAGTCATTCTACTGGCTTTTTTTCACACGTTTATTCAGGTGTGTTTCTTGCTATGAACATGTTTGTGTTATCGCGAAGTACAATGTTTAGATGGCATTTGTTCACGTGGAAGCAGATTGCCATATCCTTAGGCTTGTTTTAATAAAGAAAATGTACTATATTTGTAAATGTGCTGTTGAACAGAGGCTAATAAGGAATATTAGCAACATTAGTAACAATTAGGAATATTAGTAACAATACTCAAGCTCGCCACTTCTCCTCCTGTTGTCTTTTTTCATCTATTTAAATTGAAAATGCATCACAATGGCAGGTATTATTATGCTAATAGCTCATTTTATTTTTGTTGTCTTCTTAATGGCGAGGGGTCCCAGCATTCGGGGGCCTCGCATTCTTGTTGCAGCCTGTTCGGAGTGAGCAAAGGGGTACAGAAGAGCTTAATGAAGGCAGCTAAGATTGTTCATCAGCACTGGGGTGCCCCTCTGCTGATAATTGCACACATTATGGGCTATTAGTAAAGTGTGGCACCTCTCTGTGGAGTGGCAGAGGGTGAGGATGAGAGAACTCAGGGCTTAGCCTGGAGAGTCAGCCAAGCACGGGTCAGAGCACGGCTCTCAGCTGACCAAAAGTCTGGCTTTTTCTAATTATAATGTCTGGCTCTATCACAACCATATTCTGCTTTCTTGTCCTATGTTTTTGTCTTTCTCTTTATCTGTTTCTCTTTTTTATTAAAATGTTGTAAGTTGGTTCATTTGTAATGAAATATTAAAAAGGCAACTTTTTCCTTAGTTTTTTTCCGGTGAGGGGGTTGCCTGTGGATATTGCTTGCACATTACAGCATACAAAGTCATGAGAGACTTAATTTAGTCTCCACTTTCATAACACTACTTTTCCTCTAGTCAGTGATTATATCACATACTGGGTTCCCCCTTCAAATGATGTATATGGAAATTAAAGGAATCTTTGCAGAAATTCCTCAGAGCAAATGTGAAGCGGAAAAAAATAACTTCACTTTATGTTCTTAGTAAGCTAAAGTAGCAGTAAAACTATTTAATGTTTATGCAGCTTTTGGATTAAATTAGCACAGTAGTCTTTATTATACAGCATGTACACCTGTATAAAATCCACAGCTGCAGAAATTTCAACATATTTCTGTAGAATTTAATACTAATATGAGCTATAATGTGCCAATACGTGTGGTAGAGCTCAATTTATCATTTAATTTGGTTTAAAGAAATAGTTTACACAAAAATAATTTTTAAAAATCTCCAATTATTTACTTATTTTCATGCCATTCCAAACCCGTATACTGATATTTTTCCATGGAACGCAACATTGTTCCAAGGACACAAACATAAAAATAGAAAAACCAAAAACATAATTTATATGACCAGTGTGATAACTCTAAAGCCATCAATTAGTTTTTATATTAGTTTTATGTGAGAAACAGGCTTAATTTTTAGGAAATGCTAAAAATTTTCCTTCATTCTGCTAATTCAAACTGGTGCGCCATGTTCAGTTACGACACAAGAACCAATAGCCTTTGGCGTTAAGGTTGAAAACGAGGGGTGGTGGGTCACTGCGCCATTTTTTTAATCTGAATGTAAATGAGATTTCAGAGCTTTGCATTAGCAGGTTATCAGTGAATAATTAAATTTCGATCGGTTTCTCACAAAGCTATTATATGGATTCAGAAAACTTGGAATATAGTGCATGAATTTAAACTACATTTATTGACACACTAATAGTATTGTTTATGGTCATAATGTCTTTTTTGTGTTTTAATAAAAATATCACTACATATGGGTTTGGAACAAAATAAACCTAAATAATTAATGATAGAAGTAACATTTTGTGGAAAACTGTCCCTTTAAATCTATTCCATATAATTTTCCCATATGTTTTCTCACACAGTCAGTGCAGAAAGCAGTGCTGTCACCCAGACTGTTACAGTGGAAATACATTTGAGGCAGCAGTAATTTCACTCTGATGGTGTGGTTTTGAAAGCTCTTAGAATTGGCCTCATGCTGTCTAAATGTAGAGCTGGTGCTCACTGATCTTTACAGAGAAGGCTGGAGTGCAGAGGGATGGGGGCAGCGGGCTTTAATTGAATTGTAAATGGGAGCAGGATGCAGGACTGGCCCAGCTGGTGCGGGCGGCAGATGGGATGCAGGGCCCAGCCCTGCAGGGTGGAGTGGAGAGAGAAGTCGGACTGGGTGGCGGGGGGAGGGTGGCAGGATGCCCGTTGCAACAAAAATGACCAGAGACGCCTGTTGATCTGGTGCACACTGCAGATGAGAGAAGCCCTGGAGAACGGCCAGTATCTCTGTCTGCTGCTGCTGGGGCTTAACATTCTGTCAGCTTTGGCCTGTGGTACTCCACATAGGAGACTCAGAACTACATCTGTTTCTCAAATTAAAATCAAGATGACTGCTTAAATGGGCCTGTTTCTTAACAAAACATATGCAAGAATTCTTCATTTCTAAGCAGTAATTTGAGTGATACATGTTTCCATTTTGATTGTTTTTCATGAACCATGCGGGCAGGCACAATTTCAGTCAAGTTTCCTGTATAAAGAAAATCATTTTCTGTGGTTTTGGATTATAATTCTGTTTTACATTATATTAATGCACAAGTAAAAGATTGCTTAAAATAGTTTTTAAAGTATGGTGAATTAGATTCGTTGTGTATAGTTCTTGTGCCATCACATATGTTAGTGTTAACATTACCTGGCTTGTCAAGTAAGAAAGTCTCAGATTACCCCTATTCTATTCTAACAAACAATGCAGTCTAACTAGCCATATAAGGTGCATAGGAGATGCATGTGTTTATGGTAATATTAATATATAGTAATATTTCATTTTAGTAGCATTTTTATCACTTTATGATAATGCACCAGTTTGCAGCTTGATGTCCAGTGTGGAATCTGGCTTCTGAATCAACAACAACAGATGCAAACAACACATGCATGAACCAAACAACTCAGTTTAAAACAACAACAAAACTGCTTGCTCTTAAAAAAGTGTGAAAAATGTGTTCTTTAAAAAAACATAAGCGTCAAGAAAAGAGAGAAGTTTAGTGAACCTGAACAGAGCGAAAGAGAGAAAAACAGAGGGAGAAGGTTGGATTTAGTTTTCCTAAGGGAAATTAGAGCTTTCTCTGCTGGGAAAATGATCCCAGTCTGCCCTCATCAGGTGAAGATGATCTCTGTCTCTCTCTCTCTCTCTCTCTCCCTCTCTCAGTAGATTTAAACAGAATTCTTAATTCCATTTTACATAAACAAAATCTGACAAAATTAATATTTAATCTTTGCTTTTAAGTTAAAAAATATCTAGTTGTTAAATGTCAAAAGTTCTTTTTATGGTCTCATTAATTGAACAACTGTATAGAATAGTTGCACTTTTAAAAGTTTATTTGTCAGAAAGCACAATAAAAATGATGACTAGTCAAACTGTACACTTTCCTTTAAACTTTTATATTATTTTATAATATAGTCATATAAACTCTATATCACAAATTTACCTCTTAAATTGTAAGCGCTGTGTCCTTTATAAACATCAGTTTGCTCTTTATTTCAGTGGTTAAAAATGTAGCATCTGCTCTTCATTATGATGCAGTTTTGACAGCAAGCAGCTGCCTTCCTGTTGTCTCCACACACTCACAGTGTGACCAGAGGCTTGAGTCTGAAACTAACACACAGACCCGTCACTCTCACATGTTTACCTCAGACCCTTGCCTTCATATTACGGTTATTAATGGGAGAGGCCACTGTTGCTAATTAACCCGGATTATTGGTGTGTTTGAGAGCTGGTATTTGTGCACCTGTATTGAAGAATGAATCAGGAGAGATTTACACTTTATCAGGGGCATTATGAGGGACACACATTATTTGTCTGACGTAAGGCAATGCTGCTTTGAGGGATTGGTGTATGACATCAAAGTATCATGAGAGTGACAGCATACTGTCTGTTCTCGAATCGTTGTCGCTGTACTTTTGTCAGGATACACCGATTAATCTGCACAGGCCACTTTAAGTCAAACACACCTATTATAAACCATATTAGTGCATAAAATCACTCATTGGTCCTTGTTGAAATTCAGGTACATTTTCTACTGTTCAAATTTTGGTACAACACCGGCTATTGTTAATGTTTTATTTGATAAAATATACAGAATATTTTGGAATTCTGGACTTTCTAAAAAGAGGGTTTGTGTAACCATAATGGTTGCTGCGCCACTGAACTTCAGAGAACAGTCAGAGAACTGAAGGTCTCAAAAGCGTGCATGTAACCTTTTCAACTAATGAAAAAATACTAATATAGCACAATAAGCCCCAAAGAGTTTTTTCACTGTACGTGTTCTGGTTTGTTCTTCAAGCAAAGAGGAGAGAGATGCTATTGTTGACTGCTACAACAAATCCTTACATGATAAGACAAAGATCAAGGGAATACTGTAATATGCTGGATAGGGTGTGCTGGGGATCAGATGACCAGACCTTTGATCCAACAGGAGGAATCTCCTGCTGAACCTGTGGCATTTATGAATACTGTCTTTGACTTTATAAGTGACTCACATGATGGAATTGAAAAAAAAAGTACCATTCCAGACAAAGTAAATATCATTACAGTTTCACTCCATAGTAAGGTCTGAAAGGGGCTAGTATTTAGCACAAGTTCTGAAGCATTGAGCCATGTGCAGGTTCAAAAGTGTGCAGGTTCAAATATGGCCTGCAACATTTTTAGGTGATGTCCCAATTTTCTGTGCTCTCTTTAAAGTAAGAGCTAAGATTTAGATGGCAGCCAATCAGAACCTTACCACAAATATTCTCCCAGTATTCCATGTTTTTAAACACAAAACACATTTGTTTCAGTGGTTTAAGATGACTCTTTCAGCTGTTGAAGCTCACTGTGAAATAATGTCCTGAGCCTGCAGGATAAATTAACAGAAGTGGAAGATAATGTTGCACAGAATCATAAGCAATGGGAGAGTTTTTTTTGTAAGACTAGATATTTGCTTGAACGCGCTCGGCATTGATTAACAGGAAGCTGGTGGATAAGACCTGCATCTCTGAGAAAACAGCTGGGAAGGAAAAGACAGAGGGAATATATGTGTTGAAATATAACTTCACATTGTTTTTCCTTTTTTACTTGTCAGATTTTGTTCACTTTTATCTGCCTGGATCAAATTCATGGTATCGCCTCCTCAATTTTATGATGTTGTTTGTGAAGATCTGTGTGGACACTACAGCATTGAACTGAGAAAGGTAACCCGTATTTCTGGCAATATGAAGCTGTTGTATATCAAAGCAGAGCTGTTGTCAGGGGAGGACCACTGAGCCTGTGATGAGAGAGGCCTGCTAATCTTTACAGACTGCATGTATGAGGATTGAAGCCCACCCTTATAATTTACTCCTGGACCCTGTAAATTCCAGCAGCAACCCTTTATCAGAGTAATCATTTTCCAATATTTCATTTTTTATTTCTTCATTCAGTGTAAAGAGAATAAGACTTGAAATGCAGCTGAAGTCACATGGATCACATTTCAGGTGCTTTTAAAGTATTTGTCTGCTGTTAAGCTTATTTAAACATTCTTGTTTTGTTCCACAGAAAAAAATAGCAGTTATAAAGGTTTAGATTGACTTCAGGGAGCACGACTGAATAATGCCAAACAATAATTCAGCTTGAATGAATTATTCCTTTAAAAAGCCCACAATGCATTGCAGGAACTGTGAGTTCAGAGCACTAGTCTGTTTAGAAAAGTGTTGAAAGAAAAGGCAATTCTAGGTAATGCTAAATGAAATAATAAATTCAGGGTTCACGTTGCCTCATTTCTGGACATGTGCTTGACAGTCGCATGAGGACACCGCTTGCCGTCTGCCTGATGAAGTGAATGTAATGTGTGCTTGGACCATTTTGTGTCTGTGAGGCAGAAGGAAATGGATAATAGGAAATGACACAGATTTTTGATAAAGTGAGGACATTGAGTTTGAAAGAAACCTCTGACTCATGCTCCCTCTCTCTCTCCTCTCTCTCTCTCTCTCTCTCTCTCTCTCTCCTCTCTCTCCTCTCTATGTGTGTGTGTGTGTGTGTGTTTCTGGGCTAAACAGTTCCTCTGTCAGTCTTTATAGCTACTTTGTCCTCAGGCAGACTGTGGCTTCTTGCATATGATGGTTGTTTATCTGTTATTGGCTGTGTTGATGACTGTGTCCATTGACATTGGCTCTGTGTTCCTAAGTGAGGACACTGTGCCCACATTGATCATTTCACAAGCAAAGTGTCAGGCACAGGTTGTAGTTGCTGCTTATAGCTGATAAAAATTACACCTATTTCTATAATCATACATTTTGGGTTATTAAATTTTGCAATAAACATTTACTAAGTAAAATGAACATGTTTAATGTGTAAATAAAAGCAATAAAATAACATAAAATAAACAAATTAACAATAGTTTGGACACAGTCTTGTTTGACATTTTTACATTCAAAACACACTAGTAGGGAGTTTAACAGGCTATAATGTGCTTTTTTTTAAAATATTTTACAAAGATTTCAGTTTTACATTTAAAGTCAACATGAAACAAAAGTTGTGACTGTCTTTTCTTCCGCGGATAAATCATCTAATTAAAACAGCAATATTCCATAAGAAATAAGAATAGTACATTCTGATTTCATGATGACTTTAAATAAAGCTGTAAGACGCACCTTTGAAATTTGTTATATTTTTGAGTGTTTATTAACCTAAATCATCTAAAAATTAATCCGGCTTTCAGCAAAAAGAGTTGTACAGTGACTCATTTTGCTATGAAGTTCTGTTTGTCTCTTGTGGCCCAACCTTTCTGCTTGGACTATTTGTGGACTATTTCATTCTGCTTTCTTCTCCAGTAATTGCCTCTTATGTGCTATGTCCACTTTCTTTCACCGTGGTAACACAGCATCTGCTGAGTTAGAAGTAGACTTTATCAGAACATAAAGTCTACTAAGTAAGAGTAAACGTTGTACTTCTGTTCTCTGTGATGGCATAGCTGGTCTCTCAAGGTCTCAAGTCTGGTGGTTTAACAGCAGGAGTGGATGTGTGCAGTATGGCTGTGCACAGTTTGAGAATAAAGGTTTCTACAGCTCAATGGAGTAGCTTGGATAGTTATTGTCAGTAGCTATTCTCCTCCACTGGATAGTATAAATAAACACAACAGCCTCAGACTACAGCAATGTGTTATATTAATATAATATTAATTATATTAATATAATGTTAATATTCTTTTTTGTCTGTTACACCATTAAATGTGGGTGAAGTTTATGCAGAAATGCAAATACACTTGCATTACTGAATAATATTTATATTATATTAATATAAATTAATATTAATTTTATTATATAAATATAGGCTATTGGATAATATTAACCAAAAGCTGAACAGACAATTTGTTTAAGTAAACTTATTGTACATTAAGTCTGGCTTCATTCTGCATGGAATGCCCCCTTTTCTGATCAGTTCCCATCAATATCTCTCAAAAATGCATCACATTACGTTATTTAAATGTTGAAAATAGTTATTTTATTACTTGTTCTAAACAAAATGGTTTAAATGGATTGTACAGCACACAGCTAATACTCATACAGACTCATACAGAGACTCATACAGACTCATAGAAACTCAGAGAGAGTTCTGTGAAAGTTTTCAGGTACTCAGGCCGATCGATCTTGCGGTCATCTGCGTCAGACTGCGCTCTTCTGAAGTGTTTTCATTTAATCTTTGCTGAAACACTTTTCTATCTCATATTGATTTTATGCGTCAAAACACAAACCCCTGCTGCTCGAATGTTCCAGGACATTGGGTTGATCTGAGTCTATGGTTTGCTTTCGAGTTTGAGGCAGTCTGAATTTGAGTTGGCTCTGGGATTTTTAAGGGTGGTGTGTTGTTGATGTTGGCCAGTGTGTCTGGCCAAAGTTAAGCTGCCTGGATGAATGAATTCGCTCCATCTCTTCTGTTGCGACCCTCTGATTTACACACGTTTCCTTCAGCCCCCCACTGGAACTGTCGGTTGACATCATGTGTAGTTCGTTATGGATTAAGAGAGGGTGTTTTAATTTGACTTGATTTAATCTGGGAAAGCATATGAGCTGTTTTGACTGACGCAGGATTACACTGCATTGTGTTTCATCAAACGTAATATGTCCTTGAAAGAATTTAACCCGAAATCTGATCTGAATGGAAACCTTGAATTTATAAATATACTAACAGTGTGTATTTGAGATTTATGCATTTCCAGCCAATTGGTGTCCAAAGATAACTTAACTGACTCCTGCTACAATGATTTAGAATGCAAAGTACACAGTATATACGCCACAAAATGATTCATCATTTATATATTTAATATTATACATTATTTTAAGTGACTAGCTGGATTGCAACATGACATGCTGACAATATGTCCCAGACCCAAGTCCAATTCACATCAGTTAAGTTTGTTGCCAGTGTAAAAGCACTTCTGTAACATTAATGCATTTGGCAGATTATTTTTTTCAAAGCGACTTACACGGCATTCAATCTATTTTATGTGCATGTATATTCCCTGGGATTCAAACCCATGATCTTGGCATTGCTAGCATCATGCCTTGCTAGTTAAACTACATAGGTTAGTATGGTAGAGCTGGTGTTATTTCCATTGTATTAGCTTTCTTTTGTGTTTGTATTCCTGTCCCAACGGTTGGCGAGGTCATGCTAGCTTAACAAACCGACAGTCTGTCTGAAAATGGGGCAGTATTTATAGTCACTTCCAACCCACTGTAATACTAGCTTGGTTATCCGATGATTGATTGGGCAGGTCGGTTATTCTGGCGTTTCACAGCTGAACAGCTGGACGTCACTAATTGGATATTTATGGTATTATTTTGTGTTCCAGACCATTGCAACCCAGAGCAGTCATGTGAAGTTAGAGGTAGTTTTGTTGTCTTATTCATCACAGCATTGTAACATTCCAGATATGGAGTTTTCGCACATACAAATAACTTAAAGTGATTTACAGTGATAAAATCATTTCCTGCCTCCTAAAATTTAAATTCCCTTTCACTCAATTTGCAAAATTTATGGATGTAAATTCTTCTGTACATTAAATATACTGTCAAGCTATACAATTTGCTAGTTTGTGTGTTTTCTAGGAATCAAACTCATGACCTTGTTGCCAGCGTCATGCTCTATCATTTGTGCTAGTGGAATAGCATATACATGTCAACAGTTCAACTTTAAGTTGATTAGTGAGATTCTCTTTAAATTGTTGCTCTGTACAGTATTTGACCAGTATTTGAAAACTTCCTGCAAAAACAGACACATTCAGGCCATATTTGTTTATCTGTCTACAGTAGACAGAGAACTGGCCCCTTTGGCTCCTGTTTATAATCTGTCCTTGGTACTTCTTGCATTATGAATTGCTGTCTGACAGGTTTCAGAACACAACAATACACAAAATCGAGTGCATAGGTACAGTAAAATAGTCCCAGTTCACATACTTGCAAAAGGTATTTCAGCACTTACCTGTTATATAATTAATTCACATAAGATTTGTTTGTTATTAGTCACATTAGAACAATCATCACATTGTCATTCCTGTAACAGCTGATGTGTTTTTCTTCCCATCACGTTACAACACTTTCTCTGTGTACGATTCATCACCTCCCTATCGAATGCTTCAATTATCATGTTGTTCTACTGCCCCATTACAATTTTATCTTTGAATCATTGCAAGATGGTTCAGAGAAACATGTCATTAATTTCTCTCGCCCTCCCCGAGATCAAAGCAAAAGTGGGCGATTACAAGAAGTCTGAGCACTTTGAAGATGCTACATGTGTATCAGTTTAGTTTGTGTGTTTGTGGGGGGGTGGGCTCCATATCTCTGCAACTGTGGCCTGTCACTCACCTGCACACTCCTTTATTTATTTGCTTCTCCTGTTTGCTTTTCATTTCTGTTCCACAAAAGAGGAATATATTCTACATCGCTTTGTTCTGTCTTTATGAAAGATCTGGGTTTTTTCATTGTTGTGTGGTCTTATTTTGGTTTATTATTTTCGGGTGGGATGGATAGGGTAAGACCCTAATGTGATGAAAGAAACAGGTATATAACTGGTAATAAAGAGCTTTGTTGTGCTCTTTCATACAGCAAAATTCCTTTTTATTTTATAAACACAAACAAACTTCTTTTACTGAAGTGTATGTGTGACTGTAGGGTTCTGTGTACACATAAAAATATAAGACACTCTTAAACAATACACAGGAATTTAATGTAACGCATACACTGAAATATAAAACTGCTAAAGGTACAACATGCTTCTTGCATGAACAATTAAATGAGCAATAAGTTGCTTAAGTTTTAGACAAAATTTGGCTGGTTAGTTCATACATTTTTGACAGCAAAATAAAAAATCACACTATTCTGCTCTTATTCCACAAACTCAGGTCTGAAATGCCTAACAAAAGACTTGTACAGTACACAGAGTGAAATGTCCCAGTTCTGTTATGCTTAATATCAGAACTCTCCAAATGCTCCACAACTAACCGGTGTGTAAAACACATTATACAGCAGAGGGTAAAGCTTGGCATTATAATTTCATTTCTTTATCTGCTGATTTTGCTATTTGCCTTCTCCCACCTCTCATTTATATTAAAACCTGTCATTTAAATCTGCCTGTTCTGGAATATTATGCACACGACAGGCTTTCATTTGTAACCATAGAAGGCTTGTGTCGACCGACAACCAGACAAGCGTGCTGTCTGCTCAAATAATGGATGAATACATTTCATGTGAAAGGCTATTACAGTTCCTCAGACTTTATTTCATATAGCTTTACACTATCGTTACAGTTCTCGTTTGACTTAATGTGGGTTTACAGTGTTGAGTTGCTGAGTTGGGCTGCAGAGTCTTGTCTGACTGTTGTCCTGAGGTACGACTGTGCGGTATGCATGCAGAGCAAGAGATGAGGCTGTCTCGTCTCTGTGGCTCAGACACACAGCTGTGGTCAGCCAAGCATCCCACTGCGTAAGGACACGAACCCACATCAGTTCAGGAGGAGAGGGAGAACATGAAGGACAGAGAGAAAGAGAGACTTATAATTGTAAAGGCTACCTCGCTGTACCTCTCTCTAGCAAACCAACCAAACGGTCAAACACAAACAGTGAGGACAGATTAAGGAAATGTATTTACATTAATTAATCACAGTTAGCTGGAATAATGCTAAATGCTCTTTCTTCATAGCCATAGTTTGTACCAAGTGTGCGAAAATCATGTATAAAAATGCATGAAAATAATCCAACTTGTTTGGCTGCATTTTTGATTTAGCTGCACATTTTTTTATTTAGTCTGTAAGTCAATAGTCTGTGAGGTGATTTTCAGGGCAATAATGTTACAGTAATGGAAAGTTGTGTGGTGTGACAACTCATTTAAAGTCTGCAAGATATACTCATAATCTATCTTTTAAAAGACAAGATTAATGGTCCAGACGTGAATGCAAAACGTGAATAAAAAAAGCACTGAACAGTACGACATCATAAAGGAGAGATTTTTTTAATAATAAAGTCATTCACAACCTATTTTACTACTGTGATGTGATGTATTTGTGAGTAAAACAGAATATT
>JAZGTK010009030.1:0-17660 GCA_036877625.1 Ambastaia sidthimunki | reverse complement strand
GTTCTCATTTTGGGAGGATCTCTGCTGCCAGTCTCCAGAACTTGGCTCTGTTCTGGACTCACCAATGAGAAGCAGATGTTTGTAGTCGTGTTTCTGAATTCTGATCTCCCTCGCTCGCCTTCGCTCTCAATCACACCCACAGACATGTACAAACAGGTTTATAGCCAAAAGCGAGTCATTTCTGTCTGTCCAGCTAATCGGTGCAACTCGATCTGTGCATGCAGATGAACAAGCAAACCAGGTGTACGAACGCACACAGAACTAGCAAATAAACTTTTAAGTTCAATCAACAAACCTTTATAGTCTCCAAAAGGGGGTTTCCATAAACTCAATGTTAAGGTATTTAGGAGCCAGCGAGCCAGAAAAATTTCCTCCGTCAGGAACAAAGGCAGTCCGTAATCAGCTTTAAGGGGCAACTTGTCCAAAACATTCAGAGTTCTGGAGGGAGGTGTGAGGTGCCAGAACTCAAATGTCCCTAAAATATTTTCCAGAAGGAAGCAGGGAGCTGTTTTGGTAATCTTTCCCTCAGCTTCAGTCGGTTCGCTCTTGGCGCACAACAAAACACTGTTCCAACACAGTGCAAACCCACCAAAAACTGGCGAAAACTTCAAAACTGCAGCTACCACTCATTAAACACACACAAACCACAACCACACAGCTCTGATTGGCAGATGAAAGAAACGAAGTTGGAAGTTAAAAACGCGGTTCCATTTGCTGCCATTCCATTGGTTCACCCATACACCGTCACCCAAACATCAACCCATCCAGAGCCCAAGAACATGGACAACGTTGGGAAAGATCTCTATCCAGGATGGACTTACAGACTCGGCTGAGAACCTTAGAAGTTTAGAACAGGAAGTAAAGATGGGAAACGCGTCAACCCAGCGGCACACACACACAACACATGCTCAAACTCTGTTTGGAAGCAACCACGGAACCACGGGCAGGCCTTTATGATCAGGAACACACACACAGACTCGGCCTGCAAACAATTGTGGACCACCGCAACGCTTCTTATAAACACACATACACACAAAATACAGATTCAGGTTCAGTCTGGAAGAACAAATGAAGCCACAACCATCTGTGATTTCACAAACATGCAGAGGAACAAATATGTAAAGAGTGATGACAAGCTCTATTCTCTGTGTGACTGTGACAGAGAGAGAGAGAGAGAGAGAGAGAGAAAGGGAGAGAGAGAGAGGGCAGGGCAGCAGGAGGTAATGGGTTGAGGCTGGGTCCTGTTACAGCTGACACCCTCGGCACAATTACCGAAATACCACCAGAGGCCGTGGCTGATTCTACAGTGTGCTTGAGCCTTGGAGATTCCAGAGATTGTTCCAATCAGAACTTTGACCTCTTCTAAATGAACTCTGATCTTTCAGGGTGTACCGTTTCCAATTTTCCAACAGGAATGCTCCTGGTTATCTGAGGCAGCCCACACTGCCACTAACTTGACAGCTGAAATGAGACATTTACCATTAAGCCGCCCACAAACAAAAATGACTTTGATTTACACAGAATTTTTAGAATAACAGGTTTACAGGCTCGCTGTGGGATCATTTCACTGGTGGAAACACACAGAACTAACCAATGAGGCAAAAGTAGATCTGACAGTTTTGGAACCCAAGGGTCCATGAAACTGAAAAGTCCTCACATACCTTTATAGAGCCCCATGTTTCCTGTCTCAATTTGCTCTGATATACAGCTCACAGGCACTGAAACCCTAAGCTACACACACACACACACACACACACACACACATGCATGCACGCACACACACACATCTTTAGTTTCATTTCATACCACACTGGCAATTTATTTTTGTATAAAAGTAACAAGATTTAGTCTTTAGTCTTCTTCTTATAGTCGTTTAGTCTTCTTATATTGTTATCTACAAGATGGGAATTTGTTGTAAAAATGTTTAGATGTATTTCCTTCACTGAAAGCATTTTTTTGCCATGTATACCAGTACAGGCCTTTAACTGGAAGGAAAGGGGCCTGATTTTTTTCCCAAGAAAACAAATACACCACGGAACATTCTACAGACTGAACCACCTCTGAACACAAACACTGGTAATAATCACAGTTTTACATGGCTGTGATCCATGTAGTATCACATGTGCATCCGAATATGTGAGTCAGGCAGTGGCACACATCCCATGGCAAATTCAGCCTGTAATGTCCCAGTTCCCATATGCCGACAGTTTACTTTAACATATCAAGAATGCCATCAGAGAGAGAGAGAGACTACAAGAGTGAGTGATGGAAAAAGAGAGAGAGAAGTGTTTGAGAGAGAGAGAGAAAGAGAGAGAGAGAGAAAGGGAAAGAGAGAAGGAGACACACAGAGAGAGAGAGAGAGACAGAGAGAGAGAGAGAGAGAGAGAGAGAGAGAGAGAGAGAGAGGGGACTGGGACAGATTCCAGTGTTGCCCGCTTTCTCCCACACCCACTGTAGAGCTCAAGGCAGGAAAGAGCTGGCAGCATCGCTGTGGAACCTGCTCCCATGGCAACAAGAACTCAGAACCTGGCGCCCGAGCAGGAGACGACACGGTTTAACACGAAAGGACAGCGAGCCCGAGACCCGGACTATAGCAGTGAGACAGTTAGCAAGCAGAGAGCTGGCTCAGTTAAACCTGAACTATAAATTCCCTTTTTCAATATCACCAAGACCAAGATGGGGAATAGTGGTGAATGTAGGTGTGTGCGTGCGTGTGTGTGCGTGCAATGTCTGTTTGAAGGCATTCAGGGACCAATTCCGAAAATAAAACGCTCGATGGTTCCACCGAAACGCTTGACAGCAGAAAAAGCAATTTCATTTCATACGAGAGACAGAAAGCCACACAAAAAATTGAAAAAACAAGGAGCTGATAAGGAACCGGAGTCGTTTGTCTGCGTGTGTGTGAATTTGACTGTAAAAGGAATTATAGGGCTGTATAAAACCATTTCACTATCCATTTTTCACAAAATGCCAGCTGACAGCGCTTCACGTGGGCAGACAGGGTGAGGTGTGTCTGCTTTTGTTTAAGAGGTGACACCCGGCCACGGTTCACAGAACACACTAACCACCATCCCTGTACGGCTGTCATGCTGTGGCACACTGCATACGATCTGTTAAACACATGTTCTCCTCACCTCGCCTCAGGATCAAAAAAAGAATCGTCTTGGCTATCATGTTTGCTTTGTATAAAGTGGCTTTAATAAATAAGAAAGGAAAAGCTTGTCATTCAATTCCCTTATGAAACACTGATTCACAAGCCATTTTCAACTCTCTTTCCAAACTTGTATGACTTCAAACACTAAAGAAGAATTGATAAAGAATGTTTATGTAGCTCTTTTCCCTACATTAACAACAGACATAGTTACCATTTCTGGCACGCTTTAAAAAGGACACACTAAAACAAGAAAGGACCATTAAGGTATTTCATATAACTTTATTTCATGGTCTGGGGTTGAGGTTGTGTAGTAACTGTCACAGATAAAAGAGTTGCATGAAGGTTCTTCAAAAACTCTCTTTTTCCATCAAATAATAACAATGATGAATAACAGAACATTTTTAAGTAAGCTATTCCTGTAAGTGTGGTATTTTGACTGAAAAGAATTACTACAAAAAAATCATTTCGAAATACTGATTGAGATCCAACACACACACTCAAGTCTTGCTTCTCAGGTTTGCAATGTTGGATGATGAGCAAACAGCCGTTTCATCATCAGGTCCTCAATCTAGCTCCAAATGAGCTGGAAATGGGTTGTTTTTGGGACTGATTGAGTGAAATTTGAGAGCAAGCCTGTTTAGACTCCTAGCTAAAATAGACCAGCATTCAGAGGCATTCGGAAGCTTGTTTATTTGTGCACTAATGGAATGTTTGTCTAAAAGTTTTCAGGGCTTGTCAATTAGTAATCTGGACAAAACCACAGAGTTCGGAGCTAAGTGGTCTGGTACGTTTCTCATGCACATATAAGGGTTCCACAGTAGCAGTTAATGGTGTCTAAATGCATCTAATAATGTCTATCCAAAAGATCTGAACCCAGTTTTCAAACTTACACCACTTCCCAACCAGACATTGTCTTTCACTGAGTTTATGTCCAAACAAGCCACAACTTCAATATTATGTTTGCTTCTATTTGTGTAGACAAGTAGCTTCTTCATTCCTGTAGTGGATCGTTTCTCAGCGTGATCGCCATCTCATATTTCATGAGACATCAAAGGGTTAAAATAAATACATACATCATGACATCACAAGTTTACTTTGCTGCATGAATTTCCCCCAGGCAGTTCAACTCCCTGGAGCTGAAAAGCTGTTTACAGACCAGTTTTACAGTATTAGATCCTGTCTAGATCAGAACTCCTTTGGTATCTATAATGCGTCTAGACACAGTTTACTATCTAAACCGATCTCATGCATTAAAACAGACTTACAGATCAGTCACCCCATTCAAAATTCCTAAAACATTCCAGCCCTGGACATACAGTACGAGACCTCTGACCCAGTAATCTCACTTGCAAAATCTGATCCATGTCTGAGCAGAAATGTAAACAAACTGTGGTGGCCATGAGAACATTTCTGAAGGCCGTTTCGTTTTCAATTTGAAAATGACTGTGAGACAAGCCAATAACAACAATTCCTCAAGAAAAAATAATCATACCAATCTATAAAAAGTGACATTAAGTTACACAAACTCTGACCTTTTAGTTTCCAAAGTAAACATCTGAAACAGTTACACCCCACTGAGCTATTAAAGAAACAGTACACCAAAAATTAAAATACTTTCCTCTTTTAAACCTATAGGAGACATTAAGCAGAATGTTAAGGAGTGGCAGCCTCAGTCTCTATTCACTTTCACTGTATGAAACAACAGCTTCGGTCACCATTCACTTTCACTGTGTGGATGAATAGCTTCAGTCACCATTCACTTTCATTGTACGGACCAAAAAATAAGAGAAACATCAATATGTAAATCATGTATCACTGAAATCAGTCACACAGGTGAGAAACAACATACATTAATAAGTTATGGCATAATTTTCATTTCTGAGTGAACTAATCCTTTAATATCTTACAAAAATTTTCGGCCGTTTTTTCCAGAGCTCTGCGTGACTTCTAGAAATGTCTACTGCATACGGCCATATGCTGTATAAACACACACACACACTCACAGATGGCCAACACACAACAGTGAGGCTTTCCACCCTTTCACACTATGTTCTCTTCCATCTGCCACAAAAAACAGGTTTACAGGTGGCACCATTATCTCGCCAGTGCTATTTCAGATCACGTTTGGTGAATGATCGTGTCCGGCTTGTTGCCCTCTGAGACGTTCTGTGCTACCATGAGGCATCTTGTGAGCAAACAGAAGCCTTCATTATAATCCTAATATTCACAGAACAGCTGGGAAATCTCTCTCTAAAAATTGTTTATTCTGGGGTGCTATAAATCTCTGATATTTACTGAGAGCCTCTTTTGGTTGACAAACAGAACAAAGCACACAAAATAATCCATCTTAAATATAAAAATTGATTGTTATTAGAATCTTTCACTGAAAATACCACTGGAAGGTTTGATCTGAACAAGAACAAGTAAGATCCTGTGTAAAACAACCCAATGATCATTTTACATAAATACTTGGATCGCTTACACCCTCCTCTGAAATGAACATTTAAAGGTACGGCGCACCCACAAATAAATTCTGTCATTAACTTACTAAATAAATTTCTCACCCTTTTGTCGTTCCAAATCTGTATGACTTTCTTTCTATGAAGAAACAGAAATACAAAAGCTTTAACAAAATACATGTCACTTTTTTTTATCGATTTCCTTTTTACAGCTTGAGTTTGCACCCGGCCTGGTCTACTTCACTTGCACCCATATACTGAAATATGTTCTGCCACTGATCCCCATTGTCCTACAGTTCTTCATGGTTCATATATTGAGCGCTCAAATTACCCTTGCTGGAGGAAACGCTCTGGGTAGGTGAATACAGACTTCTCCGAAGTCCAGCCTTCTGTAACCCACATTAAGTGTCCTGGTTTTTGTGAGCTTGGACGGCAGAACTAAGTCTTGGTGTTCCTTAGAGACATTCTCAGGGTTTATTGGCCCAGACTGCAACAGAATAAGCTCAGCCTAACTCTATTTTAAAGCCAGACACTAAAGATTCTGGCCAATTGGAAGGTACAGCCTTTAAAAGAAACCTTACATGGTCGTATTTCCAGTCCCAAGGGGCAAATGCATGCAACACATTTGAATTGAGTGAGACACAGGGAGAAGATGTGGTACCTGACAGAAAGCAATCCAACAGCCTGGGGGCTTCAAATGGGTTCAGCAGACACTCACTGCAATAAAATGTAGTCTATCGGAAAGTGTTTTCTTCTTGCACGACTCACAAAGAGGAAATAATCCTTTTCTCCGTTTCCTGCCTGGAGTGCAGCACTCGACTGAGACCAAGAATTTGATCTGGAATAAATCTGGAAGTTGATTTAAAAGCATTCTGGAGGTTGTTCTGGACTGTGGAGATACATACTTTTCACCAGACAGGTGTGACCTATATCTGACAGGAAGTAACACTGTTCGGTTGATATATCAGCGTGTTTTAATAAAAGGTTGTTATAAGGTTGTTTCCTTGAGGGGAGGGCGTTATGCTTGATTATATGCATAATTACTGCAACTGTGTACAATCAGATGTATAACTTTTACTCTGTGAAGAACTTTAGGCCACACTTTTCCTCGCTCTATTGGTGAAAACATAACGGGCCATCTTGCTGTCTATTGTCGACTGCGCATAGACAACGTTGTAGAAAACAAACAAACAAACAAAGCTAGACAGTGTTCAGCTGAAGAGTAAAGAGATTTTTATGAGCTCTATGAGTTAACCCTAACTTAAAAAAGTAAAATAAAAGTAAATAAAATTGTCATAAATTGCCAAAAAAGCAAGCTGGTTATAAACACAGCAAACCAACCCAAACCTACACTCTAACCCTAACTGAAAACTTTCTGCATTTCTATAATTTAAAATAAAATTACAATATTTTAATCAATAGTGTTACAAATTTACAAATGAGGCCATCCCCAAAAGTTTTGCTAATATTTGTTGCACACTTTTGGGTACAACACACACAGACACACACACAGACACACACACAGACACACACACAGACACACACACAGACACACACAACTAATCGTGAGGCCCAGCAGTCACCCTTATGCTCTGCTGGACATGCCACAGAATCTCATGCCAAAGTCACCAACACACACGCAGAAATATTCACACATGCCTTGTCACAAATAAAGAGAGAGACAATAGAAAAGGGTGGGTGAGAAAGGAGTGGAGGGGGGCCAGGTTGAGAGAAAGAATGAGAAATTTGTGTGAATGAATGGAACTCATCGTTTAGTCGGTGGCCAATGCCACAAATACAGAGACCTCTTTATTTGGCAGGTCTACTGATGACAGAAAAACCCAGGGAGAGGAGAATATTTCTCTCTCTGATGAAAAATGACTGACGTTAAATGTGCAGTCTGAATGGGGACACAAATCCTCTCTGTGTGGCTGGGTGAAATATGGTGATGTGGGTGATAAAGACCAACACAAAACCATACACACTCAAACTCCTGTATGCATGCACACGAACTAAAAGCATTTTCACCGGTTGTCTTGTGTATGTCTGCGCGCACACACACACACACACACACACCTTAAAGAGTTTAAATTACTCCAAGAATGACAATTTAGATGTAAAAACGTTCAAAGGATGTTTG
Organism: Ambastaia sidthimunki; assembly: GCA_036877625.1. Classification (NCBI taxonomy): domain Eukaryota; kingdom Metazoa; phylum Chordata; class Actinopteri; order Cypriniformes; family Botiidae; genus Ambastaia; species Ambastaia sidthimunki. The sequence goes on along the minus strand of JAZGTK010009030.1, from coordinate 9,907 downwards.
AATCTCAGATCTTAACTTATCTGATAGCACAGTACAATGAAAATCCATGTACTCAAAATTTTACAATTTAATTTAACATTCAGAATTTTAATATAGTATAAAATTCCAGTTAAGCCATTAAACTATGAAATAGAGCAAACCAATGAAATGAGACATTTGCATAGTTTGAAGAGTGCTTGAGATTGACTCTGTAGTACGACAGTCAGTCAGGACTGTCACGCAAGAGCGACCACAGGGGTCGAACCCTAACCCAATTATTCTGACTTTACTTTCATGTTTCAAACATAAAAGAACTGAAGTGAGAGAGGGACAGGGTGAGAGAGCAAGAGAGAGAGAGCAAGAGAGAGAGAGACAACACACCAGAGCTCCATAAAAAAAAATCAGATGACAAATATTAAAGTACCCCGTATAACAATGACACAGCTTTGGTTCTGAGAGCTGTAAGCCAATAAAAAAGTCCCCTATGTTCATCCGTTCTTCCATTGTATCCCTGTTTTTCCAATTATCAGTAGTTCTCACACTGTAATATTAGAAAGGATGTGAGAGACTGGCCAATCAGGTGAGTCCATGATTTGGCGACTGACACGCTGACATCCAATCAACAGCTGCGTCAATGCAAGTCAGCCCTCGACTACCCCAATTCTCTTCAGAGTTCATGGCTAGTTTGTGTGAGGGCCCTCTCGAGAGCGTGTCTCAAAATCAATAGGTCAAGGTTTTGCTGAGCTGAAACATGTTCAGGAGCAGTCTTAGGAAACAGCCTGTCATACCTGCCAAGACATAAAGCAGAGAAACAGTCTGCAAAATATTACCTTTTGCCCCACCAAGCAGTAAGAGAGAGAGACAGAGAGAGAGAGAGAGAGAGAGAGAGAGAGAGACAAAAATGGATCACAAATGGGTCCTAAAAAAAAACAGGCATTCAAGCACAAAACAGATAAATGTGACTTTTCATTGGAGTAACGTTAAAAAATGGTTTAAAAACATATCTCTAGCCCCCAGCTTTCTGATGTATTCGGTTACATCGTCCAGCTAATCCTCTAATCCTCTCCAAACACAGTGTTCAGAACAGAGAAACTGAACTCAGTATCACCGTGTACAGTGTTGATGCAAATTGCTGACTGCTAAACAGAAACGCACTGCAAAAGTGGCGTCGCAACCAAACACAAAATATACAATTCTGCCCCTTTTTCGTCCCGTTGCATCCCTTTGTTATTTGATTTCAATTCTTGCCACGTTTTAGAAAATAAACAGTTATACTTTTAGCCAACAATAAGAGTGCAGTATTCCCAGCTCGGATACACACATTTTGCCACAGTTACATTCATTTCAAGCATTTCCCTGGAAAATCGGTGCCCGGAATGCCACCAAAGTCTTTGGATTCCATCTGAGTCTACTTACTGATCAGAGATCAATACAACGAGTTCAATATCTCAAAGGAGAGTGTAGAGAAAGAAATGGATCACAGGAGGTCATGCTGCTGAACAAAGCACAGATTGAAAGAGAGTGAAAAGTGTTCTCCAGAGTTTACTGATCAAGGGTCAGATCAAATCTATTCTGATCCCAACTCACTGCTATGCCTTAAAGCCCCACTGACCCGCAAACATCTCTATTACATTACGAATTGTTTTCAGAAGAGGCACGAAATTGGAAGGTCAGGCCAAAAGTAAGAGGAATAGATTGAGTCAGGAGAAAGAAGATGTAAGAGGAAGGAGAGAGAGACATTGAGGGAAGAAAGAGAGAGGGTTGGGGGTTGAGGTTACACATCTGGTTGTTGTTCAGGATGTCTAAGATTCCTCTGCGGTCTGTTTGGGGTCTCAATGCCAAGTGGGGGAGGGCTTTGAAGATGGGTCTTTTCAGCCTGGAAACTTCAGAAATTTGTGCTTTAAGAATAAATCATGACCCAATGGCTACTTTGTATTAGGGATAGACCATGAATGCTGACCAATACATCTACTAATACATCTACAACTTTAAAAAATATAGTTGAACAAACTGGAAACACATTGTTTCAACCCTGTATTACATTCCTTTTTAAATTATGACAACAGTTTCACATTAACTTGAATCAGGAACACTTCAACAAGATTTTTTAACAACATTAAAAACACAATTTGACATGCCAAGACTGGTTTCTGAAAAAAGAAAGTAACCTAGAGGGTGCAAAGGTCAGATTAAAGAGTGTTTATTCTCTAAAAACAGCCTTTTTCCCCTGCTGTGTAGAGATCTAAGTTATTACCAAATTTGAAAACATCAAATGTTGCTCTTTGGTTGCCAAAAAGAGTGTTTGAAGAATTCAACAGGGAGTGAAATCACACAAATGCCAAAGCGTTCCTCCCTCAAAGAGCAAAAATGTAATCACAAAGAAAAACAACCGGTCTTAACTTCCGAAGGCTAAGCCCCCAGTTCATGTATTTTCATACACAATACGCAGTTGTTTAAACAAGTCCACCTATTTGTATTAGAATCTTATTGGCTTTGGGGCAAACAGCACGAAAGCTTTAACAGTAGTCACTCAACACGGGCGTTCTTGACTGTTCAACTCCCTCGCTGGTTATCTCAGCAGAGCCGCGATGTCAGAAAAGAAAGAAACACGCAGCTGCCACGGCAACCTACAGCTCTATCTATGGCCAATTTATTATGAGGCAAAATTGAAATGGGGAGATATTCATCTTTATTACAATGTGCCAGATCACTGGATGATGCGAGACACGGGCTAATGTAATGAACCTGTCTGTGGTGCTGTCATTTTCAGACCCGGGCTGAGGGTAGTCATTACCCCGGGCTGTCAAACGCTGCATCGCTCGTTCACCTCACTCATAATAGAGCTTTTCTCATTGCCTAAATGAATACAAACGTCTTCTTTTGAACGTCCAGACATCCACCTGACAGCCAGGTGTACATGGGCGGAGAGCAATTTGTTCCTCAAAAGCTGCAAAAACGTGCAAGCTAGCTTGTGTAAATGAGCACGTGTTAGCATTCACGGGACGGGTCGTAGGTGTGTGAGATTGTATGTAGGTGTATGTAGATTAAACAGTCCCAAATGACTCGTTCTCAACAGACAGCTGCCTGTGCGTGGAGGCGGCGGTATAGCCATTATGTGTCTGGTTTTAATATCGTGTCTCCTTTTGAGCGCAAACGTGTGTGATTTCTCAGTGGAATACTGCAGCTGTAGGGTTAACTAGTTGGCTTGTCAAACTAACTCCTCCTGAGCTCTGGAGATTTTAACACCCTATGACTGAATTGCTCACATTAATCTAAGAGTCTTGCTTTGTGTCTGTGCCCAAACTCTCGTCCCTATTGGCCGCCCAAAATGCAGGCAGTAACTGTCAACCAATCAGATTAAAGCAGAGGGGTGGCTACTCAGTTGTACTGATTTGATAAACTCTGATACTTTGTGAAATCATTACTACTACTTTATTAGTACAAAAAATGTTGAAAAGAGTTGCTTCCTCAAAAAATGTTTAAAAAATATGATATATATTATTGTTGATAAATGTTATTATATTAAGTGGACACATGTTAATGTTATTTCTCAAGATTGCACTGACTCTGGAGCGAATTTAAATTTTATTGCACCAATACGACAGATGTTATGAATCTGCAAACGTGGTAATTACACAACATCACCCCGGATAATGTCACGGAAAACAACAGATGAGAAGGACAGCGTGGATTCGCTGGAAACAATTTTCCGCCATCTCAGAGCGTGAAAAACAGCTCACCCGGGCTGCAAGATGCCCCACAATGCATCTGCTCGAATCTGAGACAGACGTCATGTTGCGCTGATCTAGAACCAGTTTCCCAGCCAAAAAACAGGCCCAATCGATGCCAGAAAACTGATCTCAGATTATTTTCGGAAAAAAACGGTGGTATGTGGCAGAGCTGCAAAGCCTTCATCAATCACGTTTACAAGAAAAATGCCACAGTCGCCTTGAAATCCAAATGCATAGCTGGAAAACAGTGTTCCAGAATCTGCTTCGGTCACACCTTCACTCCTCAGCAAATGTCTTTATGATGACATACACTCACATGAGATAAAGACTCCAGGCATAATTGAGGCCTGGTAGAGGGTACACTGTAGAAAAAACAGTCACATTTCATCCAGAAAAGTGGCTTTTTGAGTCACAGATGCTAAGAATGTGAATTTCACAAGACCCAACAAACACTGACAGGGTTAACAAAACCCAGCGACCCGTGGTCTTTGGCTTTCAGAACACCAAATTTCCCTGAATGATGTTCTCAACAAGCAGAACAAAACTGTCTGAACAAATTAACTGAACAATGTTGCTAAGCTGTGAGCTTCTGGCATGAATTTAAGCATGAATAAATAATAAAGTCTGTGTTATAGGGATATTGTTTTGTTGTTTGGTAATGTTTTTAATTGTCGCCATTATTAAGATTTGTCTATGTGTGTCTCTGTACAATCATTGCATGCAATGTCTTTCTTTGCAGCCACTGTAAAGTGACAGTAAACTGCAGAGTTCCCTTTCCTTACATTTAAAATGAACCAATCACAGCTTTTACAAACGAGTGGCCCTGCCCCCAAATTCACGCTATTGGTTCAGAGGCAGTGTCTGGCAGGTTGGGATGTTCAAATGGTACTACAGGATTTACAGTTTCAGGGCAAGCAACCTACAAAGATATCTCTGCATATTCCACCGTGACAGCAATGTTTTAACACAGAAAAATGAACATGCTTTGCTTTTAAAGCAGATAGTCAATTAAAAGTTTATTTGCATTAATTAATTAATTCAGCTCTCTATAAACAAATACTAAGGTGAAGCACAGTTGTAGGACAGTTGAGCTTAGCATCACACTGAACAGATACCTAAAGAAGATACTTGCCAGGGTTAGTGTTTTCATTACTGTACTGTAATACAATATTTTATTTTTTTTAATGCAGTATTTTTATTCAAGTCACGATTGCACTAAATTAAAAAAGCTCCCACAGTATACGGGGGTCATCTACAAGTCTGTGACCTCACTTCCTCCCACAGCTCAAAAACTTCCTGTGCCCAACTTCAAAGCCATCATAACAGCTTCCATTACTGCCTGATCCAATTCACCAACCTGCATGAAAACTCATTCACCCTGACGCATACTGAGGCACATACTTCAAATGCAGCCTTCTAAAACCTTGTTTACATCAAAACATCTCAACTCAAGGACACTCGAGTGTAAGGACTACGAAGGGGCATCGATCCAGAAACCGTGGGTTTCCTCAGAGGACTTGGACACCACTAACAAACTCAGAATATCACAATCTTGGGTTAAATAAGCCAAAGGAATGAATATTTGACAGTTAACATGCACTTAAGTCAAATTATAACAGTGTTAGCACAGCAATGGTATCTTAGAAACACGACCCTGAGATCTGAATCTCGGAAACTGTCACAAACGGGCCAGATTTGTAACTATTATGTTTCCACCTCTAATGAACCGCATGTTGATTAGAGTCATCATGCAGTAAGTGATCCATGCAAGAATTGCAACAGCAGTTCCAATCAGTGGCATTTATGAAGCACAGAAATTGGCTCACGGAGTGGGAACACTATAACCACAGGTCTGATACAGTTTATACAGACAGACAAAGAGAAACCGGTGTGACACCCGCCAAGTAACTCAATACTCAGCATTGATTGGCAAGCACCATGAAGAGCCTCTCGCAAGCCTCGCTGGAAATGCTGTTTGTGATGAATAATTTTTTCGTGCTAACGGGACGGAGCGGGAAATCTGACGCGGGTTTCCTATCAGATTAAAGATCTTTTATCTCTGTGTGAAAGAATGTGAATGCTCTGTTATGTGCTTCTTGTCAGATGAGGCATTTACACAAGCTTTCTGTTCCATTACAAACATCTGAATATTATACCGTCTTCAGCATAAACACTTTCGCAGAGCTTTGTGTGTGTAGCGTGTAAATGCAATAGAAATACGTTGAATACATATGCGGGAAACAATGACATGCACTCGAAACATATAATTAACTAATGCCACCTAACAAGGTGACCCAATGTCAATTTATTTTTTTGTCATGTTTTCCTGGTTCCTGTTTTGCCACAACAAAAAGCTGCTTGCATACAACCAAATTAAACTAAATTACTGTAACCATTTCAGGTGCAGGCCTGAATCCTGTTCGGTGACAACATTTTAAACAGCACAAAATACAAGCACAAATAATATTACTTTTAGACGAACCAGAAGACCAGCGAACACATTTTTGCGAACACATTTTTGTACTTTCATAAATGTGTGGGCGTCCTCTCTCACCTTTTAACTTTCTCTGTTTGTCTCGATCCTTAAGCTTATATGTAAACAACTGTTTTCCGGGTTTGTTTGCATGTGCAACAGTGCATGTTGATCAGATGGCTGCAAGAGGAGGCGGCCGAGATCAAATTCTGATGTTCTTCTGGTTAAAACAGCACCACGGAATCCATAACAGACGCACCTGCGACGCAATTACCTCTCGACTTCAGTCACATCTACCTGCTGTCAAGCTCCTGTGATTAATCAAGTGAGAGGTGAAGGGAAAGGTGGGGGGTACGAGAAAGAAAAGGGGAAAAAGGAACAGAAATGATGAAATCTAATGAAAAGCATTGTAATCACACTGAATAGCCCATCTGTGCGCGGTAGGGTAATCAAATTCCCATGTCTCGGATCAGACTGGAGCAATACACCTTGCGCAGATAACACACACTCAGACCACACTCTAAAACAGTAGGGGCACAGGATTTAAGCCTGGAAATCAAAGCTTCTGCCATCAGCGGCCCATTCGTTTGGCTTAGAAAATCTGGCACAGTTTTAGAAAGAACATATTCCTACATCTTACCTGTTTATGAATTTGCTGGTAAACAGACCCCGGGGCACCGCACGTAACAGGTCGGGTTTGTTTACCTGGGCTGCTTCTGAAATGCAAAATGAGCTTGTTTAAGGGTCCCGATCCTTGATTAAAAATTTCCAACAGGTTATGCAAAAGAAATTCCTCGGTTAAAATATTAACTCTACCTGACCTACATAAAAAGTCTGAAACCTTCAAAGTTGGCTGCAACACTGGAATTCAGTGAACCGTTCAAATACCAACACAGAGTTACACTGTTGAACACATTACACCAGATACACAGAACTGCTTGGTAAAATTTATATTCAGAACCTGTTAAAAAACCCTCTTCTAGTATTTTCTATGCTGTATTTCTATTAACTTTACTGTAATCCTAACAAAACCTTTAGTGTCAAATCTGTATTTTCATTTTACAAGATAAAGCCCATTTTTTATTTATCACAAATATTGTAAAAGTGGGCCAAATGGTTGGAGTTTGAGTCATAGCAAGTTTATAGCAAGTCTTTTTTGAATAGAGTCAGACCAAAACTTTTGCTTTTTTTGCCCTGACGAATCATAAACTATAAGAGCAGGAACATGAACTGAGACAGCAAACAAGGTCGATTTTGAGTAACAACTCAAGTTTTACTTCAGTTCTACCCTGAACATGTTATATTAGAGGAATTCTGGTGTGAGGTGAGGCCTGTCAAAACTGATCTGACAACAGCATCCTCATTTCTCATTGCAGAATTAAGATCAGAATTTAGATTCTGATAACTTAGACATGCTTGAAAAGAGCAACTGCACAAAATGTACATCAGGAAGTGGTGCTATGGCAACAGTACTGGCTTTTCTTTCAATAAAAACACGTCTTGCTTTTAACCAACCACATGTGTGTAAAAATGGTGAAAACAAGCTGTCAGCTGGGCAATTTGAGCAGTGGAGGTTGACGGAGCGAAACATCGATCATGAGTCCCTTCAGGCTAAAACAACCTACCTGACAGCCTGCTGTAGCAGGACCCTGGCTTAAACACTGATCCCAGACCAGGTCTCAGGCTAAAACAACTTATCTGACAGCCTGCTGTAACAGGACCCTGGCTTTAACACTGATCCCAGACCAGGTCTCAGGCTAAAACAACTTATCTGACAGCCTGCTGTAACAGGACCCTGGCTTAAACACTGATCTCAGACCAGGTCTGATGTTGCTGTTGTTACAGTTGAGTATGAAAGACCTCAGAGGTTATCTACAACTCTGTCAGCCCTCATATCATACACACACTCCACAGACCTCATTTAAAATAAACCCATATTTAAGTTACAAACAAGTTATTGTGTTGGCTTGGGTTTGAACGCAATCCAAGTCAAATGGAAAGCATATGTGTACCTTCAGAAATTACCCCAGGTTTGGAAAATGCATAACTTAAGAACTAAAGCTTGATCTGATTGGGGTTTAAGTAGGAGGTCTGATTACAGAGATCAGAGAAGTCTCTGGAATTTCACCCCTTCCTTCTCGGTCAGAGGAACCCATTTTTAATATACAGTCTGTGCGAGGGCTGAGGTAAACACAGACTCCAGAGAAAGAGACATATGGACTGTATCCCAAACCAAAGGCTGTTGTCTTGCTGTCTAGTCATTCAATGACTTAGCATGAAGGTACCGGCCAAAAAACTAATTTCAGAAAGGTTTCAAAGTCATAACAAATGACCAGGAACAAATTCAAGTGACCTTTAGACAACTAAGCTGATATTCAGTGACTACAATGCTGCTATTGGTTGAATAACAAATATAATTATTTCTCTCAACCACTCCATCAAATGCTATCCGTAAGTATTTAACCAACCGGTAAACCACAGGCACAGAATTGTGGGATACCAAAGGGAGACATATATTCCGTTTTCAAAAACAGTCTAGATGAAAGCATCTTAGACTAGATGTGCCATGAGGTCTTTGTACCTCCATATGCTGCCTTCAAAGACGGTATTTTTCAGGTTTTAGACACAACCAAGAACGAACAGCATTAAATGATGCATGGGTAAAAAGATAAAACCGCATTAAACTATCAGGAATTCACAGGAACCCATTCTTCTACAAACCACAACATCTATACACACGTTCACACATTCAGGAAGGAAACGAGGAACTCTGCATTCACACACATGAGCAGCATTCACCTCTAATTAAACATTGATTGCGGGCGGTAATGACGGAGGTAGTTATTACTGCCATTACGGAGATGATGGAACCAAAACCCCAGTAAACTGCAGATACAATAAACAGAGGAAAGAGCATCCTAAATACCAGTTTTCCATCAATATGTGTGTCTGTGTGTGTAAAGGAGCTTTGTTTGCAACTGATCACTGAAATTGAACTATAATTCAGTCAAGAGCTAAATTGGCCCAACTGACCTTATAGAGAACTCAGTCTCAGTTTCATCTCACAAGACAAGACAGAAGGAGTGCAGGAGAGAGAGAGAGAGAGAGAGAGAGAGAGAGAGAGAGAGAGGGAGAGAGATAGATTATGTTTGAGGACTAGGGCTAAAAGGCACTACAGCCTGCCATTACACATCCTGTTAACTTCAAGCATGTAAACACACACACACAAACACTCATTTAAACCTGGAATTGAAGTTTATCAAGAGATGGCATTTTCTTAAAGGGTGGAAATGACAAAAAACAGAGGATTAATGTGATGTGCGATGTGTTGCAAGCTGGACTCAAACCTCCATCCTCCACATGGGCCCCACAACCATGTATCTTTGGAGCATGTGTTGAATCATGACAGATGTAATTAATTGTATATTTAAACATTTAAACTGCTGACCATAAGGAGGAACACTGAATAAAAAAAACATATTGCCATCACAATACATCAATATTTAGAGCAAAGCCCATCGGCACAATTCATTGCACTGCTGGTTATCTTTATTCCTGTTTCTTTCTGTATTTATCTCTCTCCCGACTAAACTACCGACTGAGACCAATGTTGGGCCTCTAAGACAGATAAAGTCTTATATATCCTACAACACAGTCACAACAATACACATGGGAAAAGTGTTTGCCTCTATCACTGAGTAAATCTCTCTCTCTCTCTTTCTCT